>CAJPEV010001996.1:16727-52977 GCA_905338385.1 Darwinula stevensoni
TTTTCCTTCAATATAATTACTCTCATTTTACACTCATAACGCACGTTCACTTTAATTTATGATTGATCATTCACCTCAGACCCACAGCCTCTGAATACAGTCTCCCAATCGCGTGCATAGCAACTCAAGGCCAATAACGTTTCAATCCTGTTTTCCACAACAGGTCTTTGCGTCAGGTAAAGATTTCGACTTCTTTGCTTGTCCTCAATGGAGGTAATGTTTTTATTTTCAACTGCTGAGCCTCCATTATTATGTTTCAAGGTACTCAGCACGTTTCAGCACGTTACGCACGGACCCGGAAAACCTTGAGTTGTTTTTTTTTTAGAAGTGGCCACATTCCCCCAACAACATGGGTAATATGGCCTCTTGGGAACGACTTGGTAAAGATCCAAAGGCGCAGTATCCAAGCGGTTTTTTCCATGTGCCTTGATGAGATTTAGTAAAAGAGATATGAATCTGTATTTTAGAAAAATTTTAAAATTCCAATTCGACCCTGATGGGCCGTTATGACCAGGTTTCATTTTGTAGGAACATATTCCCGCAAATTACCTTATCCGTCGGTGGGTTTAAATTTTGTATAGTACTTAGTCAACCTTTTTAATCATTATTTTCGGAATTTCCGATATCACATTTCGTACCCAATCGTTTAATTAACTCTTATTCGAGGAACGCGTTTCCAATATAAAGAAGATGAGACCACTTCCCCAAGGGTCTATGAAGTACTACTTGCGCTCTTAGGGAGCCCACGTACGGGGTTTTAGGAAGTGCATTGTTAGTCGCTTCTTGCAGCCTCTAGGTCAGTGGTTCTCAACCTGGGAGGTGTCGCCCCCCGAATGCATGAAGGTTCAATGGGAGTAAAAGGAAGGTTGGGAACCACTGCTCTAGGTGGTTGAGATCGCGTTAGAAGTGCTCGAGAAAATTTCACACAGAATCCGAAACACTTTTAGTGATTAGACTTCCATTTGACTTACTCATTTGAAATCAGTTTGGAGTTTGAAGTTTCACGTTCGTGAAAGGCCAGTCAATCTGAAATACTATATGCAAATTCCAGCTTTCCAGTCTCCAAGTTTCATTACACTCTTTACCTGCGGTATATGAAAAATAATGTAATTGAAAGTGTAATTCATTTAAATTTTCCACTGGTACTAGCGCTGGGGAAAGGGGCAGGCCACGCTTGGTACAATGTACGTTATTTTTTTCGGTACTTGATGGAGTCGCAGCGACCATTATGTCAAGGAGAAAGTAAGGAATCACTAGATTTCACAGCATAATTGCCATCACGGTGCCTCGACTCCGCCCGCAAGACATGGAGGACGCATCCACGACCTTCCTCCTCGTCGGCTGCGGCCTTGTGTCGACCGTGCTCATTCTGCTGTGCGTGCACAAGAGTCGACGCTCCTACGCCACTCGGAATAAGTCCAGAGGTTCCAATTGGAAAGGCGGCTTCAGCGGAGGCGAGGATTCGGGCGGAGGCGGACAGCGTCGACCGTGCTCATTCTGCTGTGCGTGCACAAGAGTCGACGCTCCTACGCCACTCGGAATAAGTCCAGAGGTTCCAATTGGAAAGGCGGCTTCAGCGGAGGCGAGGATTCGGGCGGAGGCGGACATATCTTCTGGAGAAATCACGATGTCGGCGGTGATGGAGGGTGGAGTGGGGGTGGAGATTCCGGTGGAGGTTACTGTGATTCCAGCGGTGGCTGGGATTTCGGCGGAGGGGGTTGCGATTCTGGAGGAGGCGGTTGCGATTCTGGAGGAGGCGGTTGCGATTCTGGAGGAGGCGGTTGTGATTGATGGAGCAGGAATCCAGACAGTTCTTGTTTTGGTTAAACTGTGGAAACGCGAATGTTGAACTTTCCTGCCGTGTTTCGTGGACCCTCATCGATTCGTGGGTTGCATCATCTCGATTCGTTTTTATTCACAGCCAATATGGTGTCTCGCTCTGGAGCATCACTCGATCCGCATGGTTACATAACTAATAAAATGAAGTTTTCCTATTCAGACAGTGCAAACATACAGCAACAAAAATACTACCCCCGAAATACAAGTCTTGCAACATTTTGGAGACTTCCATAATTACGTCCTTTGTCATCAGGAAAAGTAAATATAAATTGGGACTCAGAGTATTCAGTAAATACACTCATCGTCAAAAAAGTCACACTAAGAAGAAGTTTAGCGATCTTGATGAAATTTGGTAATCATACTCGTATTAGTGTATCATGAAATTGATGCTAGTTTCAAGGTCTCTGGTTGAATATTCGCAAAGAAAACTTGCCAAACATCCCAATTTAAAAGGGGTTGGAAGGGTCGTACTTATCGTCCGCAGAAAATCTGGAAGGAGTTTAATAATGAAATTCCAAACAGGAACTTCTACTGATATTTAGTTCAATGAAGCAAAGTTTCAAGGTCATAGGATGAAGCGATGCCGGGAAAGCTTGCCGAGCCAGCCGAACGCCACGATGGATGGGGAAAAGGGGGGACTACACTGATCAGGCCAGTTTGCCTTTCTGCTTCCCTCCATTCACTCTTTTTTGCTTCAATCGTTTATTTTTCGTCTTTAAAGACATGCCAGGACGACGTCCACAGAGGCAGTTTTGCCAACTTCACCAGTTTTATCGAGGTCGGTTAGTTGGCAAGTGGAAGTAGGGCATAGCATGCATCGGCTAAGTGTAAACTACCGTCCGGCGTTGGTGGACTCAGTATCAGAATGGGGTGGTGGGGACAGGTAGTCGAGGATTTCGCCTAATTCAGCACAGAGAAGGCTGCCGCAACGAAATGAGAGAGAGTTAGAGACATAGTACATAGACCGGCATCGCGAAAGTTGAAGCCTCCGCCACGAGCGTAGAGGCCAGTACAGCATACATCACTGCCATCTACGTTTCCACCTAAAATCCACGTCGATTCGACGTAGATGTGCCACACGGGAAAGTGACAGATGGAGCCGTCTCCCCGTATGAACGTGGATTCCACGTTTCTTGAACGATATATCTACTAGAACTACGTCTATCGAAGGAAGAATCGCAATACAGGATGCCGGAAGTAGCCCGACTGGCGTCATTCCGAATCCGGTTATCTAACAGCGCTTCGAAGATACCTCGAAAGACGCGCCTCCCTCATGCATCTGCCAGGGCACAAGCGAGTGCCGTACCGTACCTGCAGGGCTGGGGCTAGCTTTGAGCAGCCGCTATGGGTCTCCCTTACACCTTCCTTCGCTGGCCCAGTAGAGGGTGAGCTCCGGCCAACTCGCCTGGCAGGTCTGCGGCAAGAGGAAGACGCTCCATTGAGATTCACTACAGGGGTTACTCAGTTTGCTAGCCGATCCGCATGGAAAATCCCGACCCAAGCACAAGGAAGGCGAAAGCCACGAAGACCCACGCGCGCCACGCCAGTGCAGATGCGCAAAATCAGATAATCATTGCTTCCACGTTCAATCCAATCCATCGATCCAAAGTCAAGAGCAGTCAGAGCCTTGGTAGTAGAGACGTTCGAAATCAATGCAAAGCGAAAGGGCAAACCGGGATGAAAAAAAATTACATTTCAAATTTTGCGTTGTTTTATTAATGTGCACACCCACACACGCACATACTAACACAAGCTTACACCTGATTTTATCTCAGAGCTAAAAAAAAACCCAGAAAAGCCCAAAAATATTTCCCTTAGAGTTGGAATCTGCTCGATACTCTAGAAATTGGAGGCTTTTTTAAGTATCTTAACTGCAAAATTGTTCGATTTTTAACAAAAAAACTGCAACTCCTTGCAGTTCTTTGTGGGTTTCATATTTAGTCCTTTTGAGGTTAAATTAAAAATCATTTTAAAAAGGATCAATAATTAACCGAATTAGAAAAACACGCAATCTAGTATACATGTAATCATAAAGGTGACAGGCTTTCCTCTGGCCCATTAAGTGTCCTTAGCGTAAATCCCATTGTTATCATTCAGCTGCCAGGATGAAGAAATCAGGGAAAGAATTGGGGACCCTTAATTACTTTCTTGTGATTCAAGATGTTTCTTTAAAATCCAGTTTCATTCCTTCTTGTACGGGCTACTGTTTGTGAAGACAAGCTTCTTTTGGTCTCAGATCCAGAAATCCGTCTCGAATATGGGAATAATGAACGAAGAAGAGTCCGCCTTTATTACTGCTTACAATGAGGCAAGGCTAAACGCAGGACGAGGTCACGTGACATACTAGCGAGGGAGATTCCCGGGAAAGAGGGAGGGGCTATTATATATACTGTTGGAAACGTAGCACCATAACTCCATCTAGTGGTCTAAAAGGAAACTTCACATCGCGCAAATACCACTAGCAAATGGTGTTTTAATCTCATCCATAACTTTTCTTCCATTCAAGCCTGGAGAGGTTAAACCCTGAACTCTGGTCGGTAGCATCCGATTCCTATAAGCAATTATCTCGTTGAGGCAAAATGTGATGTATTAATTCCATTTCTTGATGGCCCATTTGAAAAATTTCTTGAGATGGTTGATAGTTGGTGTAGAACCCTATTTTCATTCGATCGAGATAGTCGTTCGAGGGGTTTTACGAACATGAGGAACTAGTTCCTCTTTGGGGTCAGTTATATGAGTGCTATTTCGAGTGGAACAAGTGCACGTAGCAGAAGAATGAGAGTCCAAAAACCTGATACAATCGCGACCCCTTTCCCCGTCCGGTGCGAACCATGTTACATGCAATAAAAAAAGGCATGAACTACCTCAGCGTCGCTGGTAATACATTTCCTCTTTCATTCCTTAGTGATCTAAAGTGTCGTATTAACTCATCACGGTGCCTCGACTCCGACCGCAAGACTTGGATGACGCATCCACGACCTTCCTCCTCGTCGGCTGCGGCCTTGCGTCGACCGTGCTCATTCTGCTGTGCGTGCACAAGAGTCGACGCTCCTACAGCACTCGGAAGAAGTCTGGAGATTCCAATTGGATGGGCGGCAGCAGCGGCTTCAGCGGTGGCATTATCGGAGGCGGTTGCGATTCTGGTGGAGGCGGTTGCGATTCTGCTGGAGGCGGTTGTGGTTAATGGAGCCGGAATCCAGACAGTTCTTGTTTTGGTTAAACTGTGGGAACGCAATAGTTGCTGGTTCCCGCAGTGCTTCGTGGACCCTCGTCGATTCGTGGGTTGCATCATCTCGATTCATTTTTCATCACAGTCGATATGGTGTCACATTCAAGAGCATCCCTTTATCCGTTTGATTACATATATGATAAAATAAATTTTTCCTTTTCTGCAAATGCAAACATACGACAAAGAAAAAAATCCACGAAGTACAAGTCTTGCTACAATTTGGAGACTTGAACGATTACATCCTTTGTACATCAGGTGAAGTAAATGAAAACAGGGACACGGAGTGTTCAGTAAATAGTTTTTAATTCGTTCCTTTCTTCAATGCGCCAATTTCCTTCAAAGTATTCAGCATGAAAGGGGGGGAAGGAACGTTTTTTGCCATTCATTACCTAAAGGGAAAATTTGATGCTGAATAATCCAAAATTTTTTTGGTATGCTGAAAGTTGTCAGATCAACATAGAGATTACGTGGATTCCACGTTTCTCAAACGATGTATCCACTAGAACTACGTCCATCAAACGAAGACTCGCAATACGGGATGCCCGAAGTAGCCCGACTGGCGTCATTCCGAATCCGGTTATCTGACAGCGCTTCGAAGATACCTCGAAAGACGCGCCTCCCTCATGCACCTGCCAGGGCACAAGCGAGTGCCGATGGCATGGACGTCCTGACCCCGATCGAAACTCGCTGGCGACCCCAGCGGGAACTTGGGACGAAGTGACTTCACTGGAGGCCGGATGAGCGTTTTGACGCCGTTTTCCCTCACATATTCATTGATCTTCAGCGTCTCTGGTTTTTCCTTCCCGTTCTTTATTTGTTTTCGTGTAGCAATCAGGGATGTCTTTCCTCGCTGTTGTTATCGTGAGAATTTTTTATTTCACCATCATCAGGTATGTTTCCTTATCGCGGATTTATATTATTCCCAGGAGAGTCGTATAACATTTTTCTATATCTCTTTCCTCCATTTTGATGAGTCTTCCCACAGGTCTTCCAAGAGTCCACGTCCGAACGAGGCCCACTCCGTCGGTTATTCAGTGCGCTAGCCGATCCGCGTGGAAATTCCCAAGCACAAGGAAGGCGAAAGCCACGAAGGCCCACGCGCGCCACGCCAGTGCAGATGCACAAAATATCATCATCGCTTCCACGTTCATCGATCCAGTGCCAAGAGCTGTCATAGCCTTGGCAGTCGAGACGTTAGAAATCAATGCAAGGCGAAAGGCCAACCGGGGGGGAAAGAAATTATTTTTCAAATTATGTGTTGCTTTATTAATGTACACACCCACACACGGAAGTCGAGAGCCACGAAGGCCCACGCGCGCCACGCCCGTGCAGATGCACAAAATAAGATCATCATTGTTCATCGATCCAGTGCCAAGAGCTGTCATAGCCTTGGCAGTAGAGCCGTTAGAAATAAATGCAAAGCGAGAGGGCAAATCGGCGTGATAGAAATTCCATGTCAAATCGTGTTTTGTTTTATTTATGTAAGCATCAACACACATAACACAAGCTTAGACCTCATTTCATCTTGGTGCTAAAAAATCCCAGAAAAACAAAAACACATTCTCTGAGAGTTGGAATCTGTTCTCAACTCTAGAATTTAGCGCCTTTTTTTTTTTACCTTTCTCAATGGCAAAATTGTTCGATTTTTAAAATAAAAACTGGAACTCATATTTATTCTTTGTGGGCATCATATTTAGTCCTCTTCATAGGTTAAATTTCAAATCATTTAAAAAAAAGTTTAATTATTAACCTACTTGGTATTGTATGCAACCTTCATAGTGTACATGGAATCATGAAGGTGTGAGGCTTTCCTCTTGCCCATTCAGTGTCCTGGACGTCCTAGACGACGACTTTTTTGTCAATTGAATTGTACAGAGATAGAAAGGTGAAAGTTGGCACAGCAATAACTAAGGTGACGGTGCGTTCAAGAAAAATTCAAGTTTTGTTATGCATGCCCCCAGGGCATACCTTTTGGCTGTGCTTTTCCAAATATATTTTTGCCCAGCAAAAGAGGGAATGGACAAACTTGAAACTTAGTATGCGCGTAGTTCTGGAAGCACCGATTTCTGTAAAAAAAAAATTGTCCAGAAACTATGATTCCAGAAACTTTTCTAATACCACGAAGGAGAGAACTAAAGAAAATTGAAACTTGGAGCAGAAGTAAATGTTCGATTCCTGAGTACATTGCTGAGTACTTTTCAAATATGACCCATCCAGATTATAAAGAGGTTTGAAGTTAGGCACGCAAGAAACAATGGGAGTAATTATTCCGATGAAAATATTAGTTTGTTCTCTCTCGATACTCATTCCGATGAGGACATACTTTTGATACGTTTTTGCCACAAAGAAAAAATAAATGTTGAATGAATCACTATCCTGGGAATGACGCGTCGAAGGCTAGTATGACACAAGCTTCCAAGCAACGCTTTTAAATGGTGATTCATAGTCATCTAACCGTTTTTTACGGTGGACCCTTGACCTACCCTCACGAAAATGTCTTATAGGATTCGTATACATCCCTTTAGGAATATATTGGAATCCTATATGAATCCTATGGGATCCTATATGCCCCATAGAGTTCAGTTTGGGACCTATAGAGTTCCCTATAGAACCTATAGATCCCCCGATAGAACCTATAGGGTTCCCTATAGAACCAATAGGGTTCCCCATAAGGCCTATAGGTTCCCTATAGGATCCAAAGGGTTCTGTATAGGACCCGTAGGGTTCCCTATAAAACCTATAGGGTTCCCTATAGGAACTGTGCCCAATGGTAGGACCCCCAGGCCAGAATGCACCGAGCCAGCTACTGGGGATGAGCAAGGACCTGCAACGAGTAGTCAGGGCACTTGTGACGCGTTTGGGGCAAATCCCATGGGAACCCCAGAAGCTGATGTAGCTACTGATGAAAGTAAGGGTCTGCGCTATTTGCAAACNAAGAGAGTTTTGTACGTCCCCAAATGTCTCGCCTTGCCTCATTGTAGCTATCAATCAACTTCGACGCTTCCTTATTTGTCATCCCCATCTTCCAGATGGAATCATTGAGTCCCGTGAAGAAATATGCCCTTATTCCTTTAGAAAACCACTTACGAAACTGAGTAGACTCTACCTAATGGAGTTTCAGAAAAGGGACGTGCTCGCAGGTTCTGCCTTTTATTTCCTTAGGTCGAGAGAAGAATATTACTTCTTTCTACCGAAGGAAGTAGTCGCGCAATCCAGCGGCACATGTGGGGCGGGGCCATAAATTATGCAGACCCCTGCAGTACTTGTATTAATAATGCATGTGTCCCTACCATGGAAAAACCCCTAATCGGTTTTTTATTTACACCGAAATGCTGCGCCAATACAGGGTGTCCATAAAAGAATGCAACAGTTTCAAAAATTAATAACTCGATAAGTAATGGATTAAACGCATTGATCTTTGCATCGAAATGAAGGGGAAGACTGGAAGTTTATTTATATCCCGTTATAGATGTCGCTGACAGCTCGAAATGTGCACGCAAGGGAATTTCCTGATTGTTGCCTATTTTGGCGCGCGCCTCACCCCTATCAGTACAATGGCCACCGTTCAGCAGAAGGCTCAATCAGTGCTTTGGTATGCGGAGACTAAGTCATTCATTACAGTTCAGCATAATTTTCATCGAAAAACACGATCGCCGGGGATAATTACCTTGATTTGCTGGAACAATTTGTCTTCCACCAAGTCCATGGCATCGAGCAAGAAACTCGAAGTGCCATCGTTTTTCAACAAGATGGTGCCCCGCCCCACTTCTCCAGATGTGTACAGCACTCCCTGAATGAGAGATTTCCAAATCGGTGGATTGGACGAGTGGACCAATCGCCTGGCCTCCAAGAAGTCCAGATTTAACTCTGCTTGGTTTTTTCTTGTGGGGATATGTGAAAAATATCGTCTACCCAAAAAATCTGCGACCTGGACCATCTGCGAGAGAGAATCGTCGCAGCAACAGCAACCATCACACCAGAAATGCTTGACAGGACATAGGGAGAGAGAGAGCGTCGGTTTGATGTCTGTCGAGCTGTGAATGGTGTTCACATCGAGACGTATTATGGTTTGTAAATAAACTCCTAGTATTCCTCTTCATTCTAATGCAAAAATTACGGCATTTCATCCATTATTTACTGAGTTATTAATTTTTGAAACTGTTGCATTCTTTTATGGACACCCTGTATTAACCCCGGTCGCCTTTTCCGTCGTAATGCCTGGGTTTCGAAACCCAAAATATCCTCCCTGAATCCTATAGGTCAGGAGACCTATAAGACCCTCTAGGGATCCTATAGGTTTTTCGTGTTTCAAAAACCTATAGGAAAGTCTATAGGATTCCTATAAGAAATAACTATAGGTTTCCTATAGGACATTTCCGTAAGGGTAGGTTGAATTCCGATCCTTTCTGCCAACGGCGTCGAGCATGTAGTAACCCAACTCACCTTTCACTCTTTCCCAGCTCTCGACATCCACCTCGGCACCAACTCAATGCGAGCGACATCCACTTCCATTCGCATTCTCTCAGAATTTCGTGATGCTGCTGAACGCTTCGACTCCACGGCTTCCGAGGGTTCCTCCCCTTTTTTGCTCCTGGGGAGGCATTACCTAATTTGAGGACTTTTGCCACTTCCACCTCAACATTTAGTAACTATTTGAATCCTCAGGTCAACATTTTGTTACCATGTATGATACGGTTTGCATATATCACGATTATGCGTACGGGACAGACCCAAAATTTGCGTTAAAGAAGGAAATCCGATTCAGCGTCAAACATTCGGTTAAAAAAGAATGACTCCACGGAGAGGGTGCATTTTTTTTGGAATCTCCTCTCATCTCGTGGAGGATCTTCGTGGAGTAGTTGTAGCACTCGAAGGGGGACGAGGCGCAACGGCAGTGATTCCCACGCCATCGCTCTTTTCTCCTGGAAGCTTTGCTGGTTCGAGTAAAATGCCAGATGGTGGGGCTGCAGCTCCATCATTTCGTAACGCATTCTTTTTTTCTGATACTCTTGACTTTGTGAACCTATTGGATGGAGCCCATGGTCGCCTTTATTTTCCTAGTCGATCTCTATGCAATGGTATCTATGATGTCAGAATACGTGACGAGCTAATTTTATCTCCCATTGAAAAATTGAATTATTATTGAAAAGAAGGAAAACGGTTACCACGAAGCAAATTTGCTCCATGAGAAATCCCTTAAAACTATGGTGGCGGTTCGAAAACCTTTTAGGTTTGCCCCCCCCCCCCTCCCTCAGCGACTCTAGTTTGGCGTGGCTGCTCCCCTCTCATAATAGACCGAGAGGGACCGAGAGCGTCTCTCTTTCTTCAATCGCTTCTTGTTTCTTTGGCGGGCGATGGGACTCGATCGGAGCAGAGCGTCCTCCTCGGGTCTGGTGGGGACAATGGGTCCAGTGGGGACAATGGGTCCATTGCATCAAACTGACTATAGCCTGATGGAACTATTCCTAGAATTAATGTTTAATATAAGGAAACCAGCGCGAAATGAGATGCACGTTTCTCTCCCGCCGATCATTGGCGTGGCCACATTTCTACCTCTGGGTGACTTTATGTCCCTCTAGCTGCCTCGTATCCTTTAAGTATTAATCCATAACTCCGTAATGTAGTGGTTGGGAACCGAAATTCACGGACAATGGGAGGGGGGGGGGGTTGGGGTGGCGTACAGCAAGATGTATTGGGTTTGCAGGCCAACATCTATCATGTGTCATTAAAAGGAAAATGTTAATGAACGTCCGAAGTGAAATATGCAATCGAGCGTTTATTCTCAGACCATAATGTGAGATATCAAGAGATCGATGACGACAATGACACCTATGGCCCCAATATTTCTGGCATGAGGGAAACTGTGAGAAACCCGTTTGAGTTATCCATTCAGTTTTTTTGTCTGTCATTCAGTTCCCTAAGAAATCCCTAAAACCTCGATGAGCAGTTGCGACTTCTATCGAGGGAAGTGAAATTACAGTAGTTTCTCTATGGGACAGTTCCAAGCTTTACCCGTCGGTGAGCGTAAATTTGGCATAGTACTTAGTTTACCAAATTTAAAAATTAATTTCGGGATTCTCGCTATCATGTATCGTACAGTATCGTTGAATATCACTTAGAGCCTCTTGCCCAAAGGGTAGAATCTTTCCAATCCGAGGACGGGGATCTCGGATATTTCGTGACGAACATGAGAATCTCTCAGTTGCATGCCCCAAAAGCCTTCGCATTGGTGAATGGGATCGCATTTAAAAATACTAGAGAGAATTTCGCTCACATTCAGAAACAATTTCAGTTCTGAGATATCTCTGTGACTTACTCAATAAAATTCATCTTGCAAATAAATCCAGCGACTTTCTCGCTCGAATCTTCACGAACTGTCTGCATGAACCTGCTCCCCTAAACTCGAGTCTTCAACCTCGCGAGGTTGAAGACATAATATTCACGAGAAAGACGTTTCACACGATGGATAGCGCATCAAATAAAATGTAAAATCAAGAAAGATGAACCTAGAAAAACGCTGGGAAAAAAAAGCAATAAGGTAGAAGCCCCCACCCAATCGATTATTGAATATACCTTCTCTGCTGTCACATTCATGAATCTCTCCCTGTTCGTATTTCGTGAACGCAGCGTTGACGAAATAGGAACAAGGAGAGATTCACCTTGCAGGATGATTCTGCCATCTGGTGGGTCCCTATGGAAATTGGCTTTCTGGTAGGAAACACATAGCAGAGAATACGTCAGAGGAAGGAAACGCGGTTCACGTGTTAAGATTGTGAGGATGGTCTGTGCGTACTTCCATGCATAGAGATTTCAACTTCGAAAAAATTCTCTGAATGTGGGGCATGAATATAAAGAAATTGGAAAGTCAAAATATTCAGTATTAATTATTGAGCTCATTTCCTAAATGAGACTATTTCCCTAGAAATAAATAGAGTAATTTATTCTTAAAATACTCCAGAGGTTCTCCGCGACCAATCTCTCCGTCTTATGCGAACATGCTGTAAAAAGTCACGCACTGTCTGAGCGTCGCTTGTAATATGTTTCATCACTCGTTCCTCAGTAATCCAGAGTGTTCCCTTACGGAAATGTCCTCTAGGAAACCTATAGGTATTTCTTATAGGAAACCGATAGACTTTACTATAAGTTTTTGAAACACGAGAAACCTATAGGATCCTATAGGATCCCTACAGGGTCTTAAAGGACTCCTGACCTATAGGATTCGGGGAGAATTTTTTGGGTTTCGAAACCCAGGCATTACGACGGAAAAGGCGACCGGGGTTAATGTTGGCGCGGCATTTTGGTGCAAATCATATACTGATTAGGGGCTTTCCCATGGTCGGGACACTTTCATTATTATTACCAGTACCGCCCAGGTCTGTTTAATTTATGGCCATTAATGGCTTAATGAAAGCTGGCCAGCGATCTTGGGATTTCGGAGCGGAGCGTTTGTAAAATGCTCAAGAATGTTATCCTGCTTCGGTTGTACAAGTTGATCATCGCCCTTACGAAAATGTCCCATAGGATTACTATATATTCCTTTAGGAACATAAAGGAACCCTATAGTTTCCTATAGGCTCCATAGGGTTCAGTTAGGAACCTAAGTGGTTCCCTATAGAACCTATAGAGTTCCCTATAGAATCTATAGGGTTCCCCATAGGGCCTATAGGGTTCCCTATAGGACCCAAGGGGTTCGGTATAGGACCTATTGGGTTCCCTCTAAAACCTATAGGGCTCCCTATAGGACATATAGGATTCTCTATAGGGCCTATAGGGTTCCGTTTGAAGTTCTTCTCTAGGCCACTAGATGGAGGTATTGGGTTCTCGCATTTCTCAAAGGACACAAAAGTGCCCTCCCCTTACCCATAGAATATTCTCTCACAAGAAAGTTTTGTACATCTCCAAATGTCTCGCCTTGCCTCATTGTTGCAATCAATAAACTTCGATACTTCCGTATTTGTCATCCCCATCTTTTAGATAGAATCATGGAGTCCAGGCAAAACATATGCCAATATTCCCTTTGGAAACCACGTACTAGAATAATTACACTTTATCCGAAAGAAGTTTTAGTAAAGTGACGTTCGCGCAGTTTATGTCTTCTGTTTCTTTAGGTCGAGAGGAGAATGGCATTTCTCTCTACCGAAGGAAGTGGGCGCTCAATCCAGCGACATATCTGGGCCGGGGACATATACGAGTATTATGTAGACCCGGGCAATACTGGTTTTAATAATGCAAGTGTCCCTACCATGGGAAAACCCTTAATCGGTACTTGATTTACACCAAAATGCTGCGCCAATATTAAACCCGGTCGCCTTTACCGTCGTAATGCCTGGGTTTCGAAACCCAAAAAATCCTCCCTGAATCCCATAGGTCAGGAGTCCTATAAGACCCTATAGGGATCCTATAGGATCCTATAGGTTTCTCGTGTTTCAAAAACTTATAGTAAAGTCTATCGGTTTCCTGCTATCCGTGCTGAAACCGATGAAAAGGGTGGCATCGAGCAGAAGCGGAAATTAACTCTGATGTTCGTTTTCGGGCTCGATGTCTGATTCATTAGTGCGGTATTGTTGGCAATCTTTGAGAAAGGATCCGTGGATCACGATGAATACTTGCTTGAAGTGCTTCCGGTGGCCCTGAAATGCGGCAAGGAGGCCATTGGCGACGATTAGAACTTTCAACAAGATCATGCGAGGCAGTATACTCATTGCTTGTCCAAACAATGAAGAGACAGTTTCCCCTCTTTTATCGACAAGGAATATTGGCCACCTAACAGTCCTGATTTGAACCCCTTGAACTACTCGATCTTTGACGAACTGATCTATATCATCAAGTGGGATTATGTGACATTGAAACAAACAACGTTGTCTCTGGTGGACAATCTGAAATGGGTGGTTAAGCGGATTCCGACGAAAGTCGCGTTAGAAAGTGGTTAATAAAGGGCTGATCGCTTAAATTGTGTGTTAAGAGAAAGTGATCATTTCCTTGATCAAAATCGCTTGGTTTGTAAAGTATTGAACAGAGAATCTTTGGAAAAATGCATATATAAATAATAATGTTTATAATCAAAGCGATGAAATATGGACGATATGTTAACGGAATACAAACACAATACACTTTCTTCTGCCTCATCCATGTGAACACTGAAATGGCTTGAACGCATATCTCCTCTCCTTGGAAAATCTTAAACGCTTGTCATCATCGAACTCTCCAGCATATCTCGAGTTTCCCTCTAACATAATCTCTCACGAGCTTGTAAACATAGGTTCTCCATTGGTCTGTCACTATTGAGCTCCGGAACGCCTGGCACCCTGGTGAGAAATCTTTCCTACTCATCTCCCTATGGAATGACCATGGTTGTGCAGCAGAATTCTGAATAGTGCTGACCAGGCTTCATGTTTTTCTCGGCCAGGTTGTCGATCCCCAGGGTCTCGCTACGGCTTTGAAATGGGGGCAGACTGCTTCCTATTTCAAGGTCTTGTCCTCAAGTAACTGACGGCGGAAGAACTCACGAGTTAACTCTTAAGCGTTGGTTGATGCATATATCATACAAGTCAGCCTATGTTAAGGCGGTTAAGGAACAAGTATATTAACATGAGTCTGATTAAATCAGTCGCGTATAAAGACTTCCCCCCAAATTTTATCTGCAGGTTTCTGGCACGTATTGCATTTGTATATACTATCAATTCCAATAACTATTTTATAAATAAAGGGGAGGGTTCATGACATTCTCCATCGCATCAACTCAAGATTAATTTTTCCCTTCGAAGGGGTTGCCAGTCTAACCGATTTTCAAATCCAGTTTACTTAATTTTAAAGTAGCCTTGAATATGTGGGGGAATTCCATGTCTGGGATGCAACGAGGGGGGAAGATTGGGAGGTGCGGCAATGAATCCGATGCCATTTTCACCAATAATCCTCATGGGTGGATCAGAAAGCTCCATCCTTGTAGTCAGAATGATACATTGCCGATCGAAATGTGACACAAATCGTTATTGTAAGTCATGTACAGCAGATGGATAATGTTGCGACAAGGTCATAACAGAAAGTAACCTTTTAAATCAAACACTATGATAGGGTTACTGGGACTAGAACACTAAACATATGCAAGAATGAGATTCCTTTACCATTATCCCTGATATCTTTATTCATCACCTTGACAAAGATACCTGTATAGGGAATATACAGTATATTGTTTAATGTACATCGCGGTGTCCATTACTGACGCTATTCGTGTTTGGGAAAACGGGACACAGATGCGAATTCCATGTCCTTCCCGGTTCATTCTCTTCCATGATGAGTAGTTCACCGATTTTCAACTAGGGGAAGAAGGAGAGGGAAAAGTTTTTTTTTAATAGCACTTTTCGCTTTAATATCTTCGTATAGCAAAGTGAAATTTCGAAAATTTGAAAATATTATATATATATTTTTAAACAGACTACTTTTCACTTTCCCCTCAGCCTAGACAATAAGTTTTACGAATTCAGATGAAAAAAGTGTAGCGGGATGAAACCATATTATATGTATTTTTCTCTTCAATGCAAGACTGGGGCATTTCTGGATCTTTCTCTAGAAGTATCAACACAATACCAAATAAAAGCACTCGTTTAGCCTCATGATTCCGATTTTTTTCCATGGAGCGTTCGTTTCCATTGACGATCTCTGGCGATCCCAGTCGCGACGACGCTGTTAGAAATATTAACCTTTAATAATTTCTCTCAAAGACTATCCGCATCTTGCTGTTGCGATTTGCATGCCCGATTAGGTCAGCTTAGATCTGGCTTCGATGGCTTCGATCTGGCTTTCTCATACGTACCTCCCAAGGATATTGAAAACAGGTTGTTGCATTGTTTTATTCGAGAGAAAGCCATATTTCATCAGTTTTTGGGCACAGAAACAGCCTCATTCCCATGTGGCACAGCAACGTTGAATTGACGTTGAATATGAGTGTATTTATCGACCTGGAAACGTTGAGTAAACGTTGAGAGTATACGTGGACTCGACGTGGAAATGGGAATATCATCTACGTAGAATATACGTAGATTTGTCAACGTTGAGTAAATGTTGAGAATATACCTAGATTCCACGTGGAAATGGGAATATGTTCTACGTGGATAAAACGTAGAATTGTCAACGTTTTTCCTCTGTAGCTTTTGAAGTGACTCCTTCCCTTGTAGAAATTCGCAAGTAATACATTCCAACCAAAAAATTATCAAATACAAGAGATTTATTCCATTGGCCATTTACACAATTACTCCTCATATTATTTCCAGAATGTCAACATGAACCACAATCAAAGAAACCACATTATCCCCTTAGAGCAGGATTCATTAGAGGATCACTCTGTTCCACTAGTTCCAGCTCCTCACATTCATATTCTCTAAACATCAGTCACTATGAACTGCAAAACTAAGAAAGCAGGGTTAGTTAATAATAACATCCTGAAATCCAGAGATTTATATTCAGATGAGGGAATATTGAATGTGATATGCACAATATAGGAAAGTGTACAGCTGATACACTTCTATTATGAGCTTATTGAGAATCTGTCAAGGAATCCAGAGAGTCTTTCTGGATTACTTAAATAGATAATGGAGAGCTGCAAGGATTCACTTTTAACTTCACTTTGCCCATTCAGCTCTTCAGATTATAACTTTTGCACCTCAATATCAAGAGCAAAAACTGAAATAATCTAATGCTTTATGAGTCAGCCAATAATTCCTATATACTAGACTATCCATAAGTAAGTGCTAGTTCCTTTCCCTTGAAAAATTGCATTTAAAATATAACAGACAAATCATGCAAAAATTCAAACATGCTGGGTCTTTTTAGAGTAGCAACACAATTTTTAGAATTAAAACACTATTCTTCTCAGGGAGTTGCATGACTACCCTACAAGTATTACACAAGACACTCCCACAGTGACTCCACAGAAATTTACTCCAGGATCAATAAAATATGGCGATCTTATTCACAGGAAAATGAAGCATGTCCTAAAGTGGGAAACTAACCAAAAACCCCTTGAAGGATGGAATTGGAATTAAAGACTACTTCAAGTATCTCAAGCCCAATGGATCATTAAATATCAGAGTAGCCTGGACATACATTACATATCATAACATATCAGTTAAACTTTCTAAGATAGAGATCACAGAAACATTTAGGCCTGCAATTTTGTATTACATCTTCTCACATCTAAAGAGAGATGACAGAATACAGGTTTCAAAAAGGCCTAGAAAAAAGAGAGGTGTACCAAAAAATATATGCCTGCTTGTGGAGTCTGGACAATATTCAACTCAAATGGCCCATCTTACTGCCTCTTATTCTACATTAGATTTACTTCCTATGTTTTACTAAAATGGGTATTTGAACTTAATACCAGAGCAACTGAATGGGTCTGATGAAAAGCTATTAACCCCTTAAAACTTAAGGGAAGTAGTTATAAATTTACTTGCGCTAGACATTCAGCATGCATTTTCTATGAAGGCAGCATACTGGCTGAACATGTCATTAAGTAACTTACACCGATCAATGTAATTGCTTTGATACTCATAGTTCCTGAAGTCTCATAAGAAGCAATAGGCCTATCTAAAGTGAAAATAGTTGGGTTATTGCACAAGTCTGTCAGCTGGGATACACATAATCCAACTAATAATACCAACGGGTCCATAAATGGATTAGAGGCCTCTTTATGTTAAAATGTAGGTAGGATTGGGTTTGGTCTTGAGGACATGTGAAATGTGCCTAAAATGGATTATGGGTCGAGACCTATCCACAACGAAAGTGATTGGTTCTACAAGGACACATGCATGTCTACCCTTGATGTCTCTACTGTGGAGACTTAGCCCTAAAGTGGACAGTTTCCCAAGGATTTCGCCTTATTCAGCACAGAGTAGGCTAGTGCAACGAAATGGAGAGAGAGCTAGGGACATATTATATAGACCGGCATCACGGAAGTTGAAGCCACCGCCACGAGCGTAGAGGCCAGTACGGCATACTGTACATCACTGCCATCTACGTTTCCACCTAAAATCCACATCAAATCGACGTATTTATGCCACACGTTTACCCCTCCCATCTACCTTTCCACCAACTATCTACGTTTCTACCTAAAATCCACGCCGAATCGACGTATCTGTGCCACACGGGTTGTCCTCATTAAATTTGGTGACTAATCATTCATTGGTGGCTGTAGCCCAGTTCTCGAGGTGTTATGATTCTTCATTTCAGTTTTCATATACACTTTTCATATGCAATGAAGAAAATGCCAATTCTTAATTTCAATTATTTTATTCATGGTGTAACAAAACATCCTTTTGGATGGGTTCTATTTCCCGGTATCTGGAATCTAGCCTGCAGTTCGGTTGTAGGCTAACGTTCTATTCAGATAGAAAGGGGTGCGCCTACATAGAGAGATTGAGAACAGCTACGTTAAACGATCTTCTGCGTCAAAATTCCAAAGTCAGACTCGACTGGAGAATCCCAACCGGTGTTGTTGAGGGTAGCTGGAGACTCGCATCCCTGGTGATTGCCAGTGGCAACGTGCCCGGCAGTCTCGTAAATTCCGTTTCTTGTCGCAGCAGAAACACGTCGTCCCTGGATCATAGTCAGCATGCCCATTGACGGTTGTAAGGCACGCATAGCAGCACGTCCGAACAGTTTCAGTTGATTTTATGTTGCTCCAACAAACCTTGTAGCCCATCAGGTGCAGTTATTCCACCGTCAGAGAAATCCGTGAATCGAAGTGATACATTTCGTTCTATTCCGCCTTTCGTTTAGTTTTTTCAAGAGGTAAGGGAATAAACTGGAATTTCGATTCATATCAATCTCGTGGCTGATGTGAATCGTGACGTCTACGTCATTAGACATAGACTGACTTAAAGGGTGAGATTCGCACGGGAGTTCGTTGTATGTCATGCTGTAGGAGTATCGAGAAGAGTCATTGGTGCCTTATGACATAAACTGGCCCACCTGAAAATGGAAGGGCAGAAAGCGTAATTATAGCATGGTTGCGTCACCACAAGTTTCACATTCTGCTCCAGTTCCCAAAAGCAGGAATATCACTATGCTAAAGTGCAAATAAACTTACCCACAAACATATGTTCGAATATCAAATGCGATTGATTTCGGATATGGAGCTAAGTAGAAAGCTTAGCGAAGAAATGCTTGTAGTCTGCACAAATACTATACTGTACATATTTGAGGGGGACTGAGATGAGATCAATGATGAATGTGGTCCTAGATTATCGCTCGGAATGAAAAATATCTAGCCACTTGACGCAGACACTTCACAGTGATCGTGACAGGTGAAGCCGATCGATTCCACTTCTCGTAGACCTGAACTTCGAAGTCCGTCTAGGGGGCTTGGGAACGCTCCACATTGCGTTCATAAGGTGAAGGGAAACGAAAATACAAGATATCTGAAGGAAAAATGAAGACCTCCGGTGGCTCACTCATCTCCCTGTTCTGCATAGTCAGTGAGTCTGTGAAACCTTCTGGTCCAGCATATGCAAATGTCCAACCTGGAATCTATTCTCCATCCAGAGATTATCGCTTTTCCGTCACATCAGTGGTTGCCACTAGTGTTAGAAAGTTTTTCAATGCAAAGATATTCTTGCCTCAAATATTTTACTTGTGCCTTGCAGTCTTGCAGATGTCACGGGACAGAATAATTTCGGCGAGTGAAGTTGTTTTTGGAGCTCCAGCTCGGTCTACTTGTATAGATGACATCTATACAGAAAATCTGACAGACCCAGCAGGTTACATAGTCCCTTGCACCGATGAAGCAGGACAAGTACCCCGATTCCAGGTATGTTGGCAATAGAGTTCGCAGTCTCACTTTCTCAAGAAAAGACGGAATTCCCCACTGGTTGATGTAATAAGCAGTAACACAACCAATATCGTTCAAATGCAATATCAATCCTTCCTTTTTGCCTCGTTGTAAAAGTAGTAGAAAAGTCTTTGATTCCCTGAACCTTATATGATCACCTCAAGAATCATTTGTTTTCTATAACAGTCTGTGAACAATAAAATGTTTTCATTGAACAAATAGAACATGAAAATTTCACAAGAAAATCTCTGGCAAGATCCTGTAAACTGGCGCGGCCATTGAGAATGTAACGAATAAGAATCTGACACCATGAATAATGAACGAGAAATTATATCGCGGTGTTCCCCACAGTATGGAAATCATCGTGATTGTATTCGTTATTGCAATTGTTTTATTTTTCGGCAGAACGGAACAGATACATATCTCTTTAAATTTTCAGAGAGTCCTATGGAACGTATTCCCTGATGTGGAAGCGGAAAGCATCGACTTCGTAATCGAACCAGGGACATTTACCTTCCCCGAAGACGATGCTCGGGTGCAAATAGGAACGGGGAACAAAGACGAGTTCGAAAATGGAGCAACTCCTCAGGGACTAGAAGAGGAATTCTCCGGTCCAGTCAACCAAACCGTCACTGTCACCATAAACGGGAGGGAAGCCTGGGTTCAACTCATTGTCTTCAAAGCTATAAATTTATTCTCTTTCGTATATCAAATTCCTGTATCGAGTGAGTTTCCTCCTTCACGAGTTCCGCAAAAAATTATTTGTGCAGTAAGGGAAATTGACAGACTTTGGTAATAATCTTTAATAGCTCTAGAAGATGGCTAGGAAGACGGATGATATCTGCACTCTCTGCTCGTCAAATAACGAAAAGCAGAATGTTTACTTGTGTGCCCATTTACCCACAGCTGAAAATAGCTGTGAGTAAAACTAAATTTCTACACACAATATCCCTGGTAGCACATAACATTGAAACAACATGGATTCAATGTTGATCAACATCCAGATGTTAAATCAACATTGAGTCAATATTGAAGGAATGTTGATTCAATGTTATTTGCTACAAGGGATATCATGAGGTTATGATAGGGAACTTCCAGCCGGACGCAGCTTTGGTAAGAAAAAGAGTATGCTACTGGCACTACATTGCTCATCGTAAGTCATTGAACCACTTTTAAAAATTACTGGTTTGGTGTCATTTCATTCCTCGGCAATATTAAATAGGGTTCGTCATTTCTTTTGGGAAAAAGAGTTAATGGAAGACGAAGCATAGGAGTACATCATTCCAGTTTGTGATGCGAGATGCATGGATGTCTGGCTCCTGCCAAACATCCATGCATCTCATTCATGGCCTTGTTTTGTGAATGAAAAATTAAGATGCTGATATTTCAGTGATTGTCAGTTTGCCCATTACAGGATGCATTCCTAGTTCCCAACATTTTAAGATTTTCCTGAAAAAAAAAGCTTTAAAAAACATGTACGGGAGCATCCATGGTCCTGAAAGATTTGCTGTTTTTTTTTTCTAACAAGGTCGAGCTTCCAAGCTCTCTGTGTTGAGTTTAAATGTGGTAATGGAATATGTCCAGTTTCAGCCATCCAACCAATTTCAGAGATACTTGTATATTTCGAGCGGGCGTCCTTAGCAACACCTAAAAATCTAATTCTTTGTCAAATCTAAGCAATTTGAAAAAGTTAGGTGCGGTTTAGGTTTGGTTAGGTTTGCCCATTTTTTGGCCTGAAGCCGGCTTTGATGAGACGAACATTAATGTAATCGGTTTCACTAGTGACCATGAAATGTATACTTTTCTTCTAAATGTGAAGGGGTTTAAAAAGCTAGTTTATGCTAGATTCGATAGATTTTCTATTTTCAAATGGTACTTCCAATAAAAGCCTTCCATACTCTAACAACTTAGAAAGAACATCATTTGGGAATAATCACTGAACTTTAGCTGGGAATTGAAAATAAAAATTTTCTAAGCAGTATATTTCGTGATGTAAGAGTTAGTGGTTATTAAATACTTTTT
Source organism: Darwinula stevensoni (assembly GCA_905338385.1). NCBI lineage: Eukaryota > Metazoa > Arthropoda > Ostracoda > Podocopida > Darwinulidae > Darwinula > Darwinula stevensoni. The sequence continues at coordinate 38,642 of CAJPEV010001996.1, forward strand.
AAGATTTTTGCAAATACGATTAACTTGCACTTATATTGTGAAGTTTTCTTGGTAGTCTGCATTTCCCTTCCTTGAAAACTTGTTGTAATTATGTGTTCCGATGAAAAATTCATGCAAAATAATGTAATCGTAACCTACCCAAATCTAACCTAACCAACCTTCTTCATACCCTTCTGATTGGAAAAAAAGTGGTATTTTATTACTCTGCTAATGACACCCTTTCAAATGATATATGAATCATTGAATTAGGTTTAATGACCAAAATTACTTCATATTGGGCATACTCCTTTAATAGCCAGAATTCGTATTCATCATATTGGGACTTCGGATGAAATAGATTTCCCAACGGGAGTTAAAATTCGAAAAATCAGAGTTAGCAGATGTACAAGGATTCCAGATCTGGTTCGAAAAATGAGATTAATGTTATTTCACATTTTTCAACACCGCCCTCCACCACCTCAAGTACGACGATGGAGACGACTACGATGGAGACTACGACGACGACGACGGGGACTACCACGACGACCGGGAATGACATGACAACAGAATCATCAAGCATCTCTCTCTCCACAGGATCCACCACACCCGACGCAGGTGAATGCATTTTTTGCATAACTTAATGCTATCACAAGAGACATCGCGTTCGTCACAATAGTGGATTTAGCGGAGAATGCTATGAAGGGCGTGGAAGAGGCGATTGCGTTGGAACTGGTCGTCATTTGAGAGGGGTCAGTGGAGATGGAGGTGGTGGGAAAAGCTTCGGCTCGAGTGGAGGAGACGGCAAATATGTTAGGAGAGTCTACCTTGATGGTGAAGGAGACTTTGGTTCGAATGGAGGAGGCTCGGGCTATGTTGGAGGAGATGGAGTTCATGTTGGAAGTGTCTACGTTGATGGTGGAGGTGGCTTCGGTTCGAGTGGAGACGGCGACGCTTCGGGTGGAGCAGACGGCGGTGGTGGTGAAGGAGACGGCGAAAGAAGATGGAATTGAAACCATTCTCAGAATTCGTTGCTTCTGACTGGGAATTTTCTCGGTCTGGCCGATCTAGTCATCTGGCTCTAATTATGTTTGGCCTAGATAGTCACTGGACTCAATTTCCTTTATTGTTCTGCATTCTACTACACATGGTGGACAAGCATCATACTAAAAGGGTATAACCTTTTCCCATCCGAGTATCTCCCTTATTAATAAAGAACTATGAAAATAAAACGCAGGAACCCCTCATCGAACTGCACAATATTGATATTGTTTTTGTGACTGAAACCTGGCAGCGAACAGGTGTCTCTCAGTGACTTGGGCCTTCAATCGGATCATGTCATGCACTGCTCGTCGAAAAAAAAAAGATATATTATTTTTTATCTTTTGATAGTAGCTTGCATAATTACTTGCTAATTGAATGATGGCCAAATCATTTCAATTTATGATTTAGGTTCGATGAAATTCTAAATAACCAAATTTCTTCAGTTTCGACATATTTTAATAATATTTAGCAGCAGGTTTCTTCGAATGCTACCGAAGATACAAAAATATCCACTTCGTGCAGGGCGTTTTAGAAAGGACCGAAATGGGAAATCTGCTGGAGTCATTCTGATAAGCTTGCAGGACCGGTTTGCGAACGGCCGAAACTCACACGGCCGGGAGATTCAAGCCGCCTTTTTCTTTTGTCGCTCTCCGTGGTTGGATGCTGCGAGTCGCACAACGCTCCCTCGGGTGTCTGACGACTGTGATTGCATCGAGCCGGCTCGTGACTCGAAACTTGAAGACGACTGGTGCGTGTGTGAAGCGTCTTCGTCTCCGTGAAGCATCCGTCAAGCATCCACAACTTTCGGGTAAAAATGAATTCTGTCGCCGCACTGTCGCTGCAAGCACCCCAGATATCGTGTTATGCTCGTCAGATTATACGATTCTCTCTCTCCAAGTTTTCCTTGGGCTCGCAGCCCATCCGAGGCGAGGTTCTCTCCAAAGCAACTTTGAAATCGAAAGGAAAGGACTGCTTACAGCCACGCAAGTGGAAATTTTGGATGACGTCAAATCCCCGGGCAGAAACGACAAGAAGGGATAGATATTTTTCCTCACTGAAGAAACTTTGATGAAACACCACGCGGGATGAGACGCCCGAGGATCTCAGTTGAGAATCGCATCGAGAAAATCCCGAAGCGACAACTCACCGTTCGTGGCCGAGTCGAGCAAACGCGACGCGCGTTTGATCGGCCGGAAAGGGCTCCAAGCCCGACAGGCTTCCCTGTTTTTTTTTTTTTTAATAGTTGAACGAACCTCCAACCCTTTTCCTCGCCTAGTTTCCTTCGAATCCGAGGGAGGATGATTCTACTGCTATTACAAATTTACATAGTACTCTTCCTGTTGTAGCTGAATCTTTTGGATTCTTGAGAAGCTCTTCTGCTCATGGAATAGACGAAATTCCTATGCTTTGTGCCTTCGAACTCCGTCCTTAAAAATCTCTGAAGCCGCTCACTCTCGGCATCTCGGCACTCCAACTTGAAACAATTAAGAACCTCATTAGGAAATGGCCGTTCCAATCGGAATACCCGGTTACCGATGGGATTAACCCCTTAATTCTTAGGGGAATTGCTGAGGCCGAGAGGTGGATGAAGCGGCGGTCTCGAGCTTGTGCTTCCATGTATGCGACGAATGCGTCGGACGAGTTAGTGAGAGAAATGCTCACTAGGTGCCACCACGGTCCCGAAACTTGCTTTTTTCTGGTGCAAGCTCCTCACGGATTTGGAGAGATGAATTTTTACATTCATTAATGAAATTATGACAATTAGTCATCGTAGAGTGAGGGTGAAAGTGACCTCAAGCGGATTTTTTTTTTAATGTGGACTTTCACCTTTGTTGGTTTTTTTTTTCTTCAGAGTACCGAATTTGAATTAAATGGTTCACATTGACTTGGACGTGGTAAAGGAGGACTCGATGAAGGACCCTGTAAATCAACCTGAATTGAAAAAACCGTAGCTGCGGTGACCTGGCTGTCAGGTAAATCAGGTTAAATTTCTCCTGCCAAAACTCTGCACTTAAGGAAATTCCTAACGTCGTTTCCCATTTTTTTTAGTTGTGGGGCTCTGTCTAGGTTTCTATTATACGCCCTCAAGAAGAATTCATAAGCCTTTATAGGGGATAGGCGAGATGAGATGCGATTTGGCGCAGGCGCTGCATCGGTATTCAGATCAGCGGAACTTAGAATAACTTGGTTTCTCCAGTCTTTTGGTATTCCTTTGATGATCTGTAGGTAGTTGATGAAGTGGATGTTTAAATTAAATTTCTCGTTTAATTTCACGAGTGAGAGGAATCGATTTCTCTCTAATAGGTCTCAGAAAAATCTCAGACCTGAGGTGGGGAAAGTCTTTCTTATGCGAGTTGGGAATGAGATTTTTATCTTACTATTGAAGAAAAGGGACTGTTTCTTGAACTCATTCAAATTGCAAGGTGATTTTGTCCCATGTATCTCTGCCCAGGCTCTTAAGATCTCCTGTAAAAAGGGGGAGGGTATGTCTGATATCCACTTTCCTTTTCCAGAAAAATTACATTCCATTAAATATTCAAAATCAGCAGGGTGTATATTCGGCAAGCTAGCGTAGAGTTCTTTCAAGGGCGTTGATGACCTTGACGTGCAGAGTCTATTCATCCACATTACTTTTGCGGGTTTGAAGCGCAGCGATGCAATAGGGATTTTTAACCCGCCGTATTTAGAATCTTGAGTTAGGATTTTCCGCTGAATCCTTTTGAGTCCTTTTATAATTATGAATTGATAAATTTCGTCTTGCAAATCATTGATGAAATTTTTGGGGGGAGAGGGTAGGACAGAGGATAGAAAGTTTACCTTAGCGAGTGCAAAGGTTTTAACTAACATACTTCTACCGTAAACTGAAAGGTCTCTGGTTCTCCACATTCCCAAGGATGTTCGAATTCCGTTTTCTACACCTCTGCCGGTTTGTAGAAGCTCCTACATGTCCTTTCTGTGAAGATAATCGTACTCGGATTCATATGATCTTTGATTGTCCGATGTCTAACGAAATTTGGATTGCCCTTAGAGATTTTCTTATTCAAGAAAGGTTTAATGGACAACAACTGAATCTAACCGGTGAAGATATGCTCTTTGGTCTGAGTGGAAGGAATAGCCACTTGCTTAATATAATTTTACTTCTTGCCAGACATTTCATTTTCGTCTGATATATGGAAAAGAAAAAACCCACATTCAATCAATTACTTCATGCCATTAAGAAACATTTCCGTGTGGGAAAACTCATAGCATATCGAAATGGGAATGCTTTGAACTTTAATAAACTGTGGAATCCATTAAAAAGTTTCCTTGAGAGGCAAGAATGGGTATCCCGTGAATTGTCCTCAGCAATGCGTACTTCCGCATCTAGTCACATTTGAGATTTATCATCACTCTATTACCTTTTTCTCTCTCTCTCTCTCTCTTTCTGTCGCTTCTCCCCTGGATCCTGGTATCTTACCCTCCCGTCCATTTATGTCCTTGGTTTTTTTCTATGTATAATCATCCCCGTTAATTTTTTTTCTCATTTCGTTGAACTGTTTCAGGTTTTTTTTTTTTCTCTTTTTCCCCCTATCGTTCTCTGGCCTTAGCCTTCTATGCTTTTCACTCTCCACCTTTTTTTTCCATTATATTTATCGTTATTCAGTTCTTATTTATGTATTTTCCCCTCCTTTTTTGGGGTTTTCTCGGTGGAATTGGAGATTGAAGAGATGTTCGAATAAAAAAAAAGACATGATATTACTGAGCTAAGGAAGTATTCAGCTTTCATGGTGCATCCCCTCCGGGCATAGCTTTTGGGTGGGTTGGTTTTTCCAAGCAAGATTTTCCACCAGCGAAAAGGGCAAACGTATAAGGTTGAAACTTTGTGGGCATGTGGTTCTCTGAGAATTAATTTCAGTAATAAAAAAATGTACTTTTCGGTTAAAACGCCTGAGGGCACATATTTTGCAAATGGCTTATTTTCTCGATCCAGCAAACCGGAGGGCGCTAGAAAGTTTATAATTGGAAAAGAAGAACCTGATTGATAGCTGAGTAAATGAAAAGTGCTACTTTTATTATATATAGAGGACCGTGAGTAGCTGACTGACACAAGTCGCTATTCGCATCTGAGTTCAGGAAAATTTATACTTTGGTGGTACATGATATAGGGGAACATATTGAATATTTCCAAATAGGTCTCTCTGTTTTAATCAAACGGAGACACATGGAAAGCTGAAACCTGGCAAGATCGTGACTGCTGACGCACTGAGCTCAGGAACAATGTAAAATTTCCAAAATGCTGGAATTTTGGGCGGGGACGTTATGTTTTCAAAGAATTTTTCATTTCCTAGCGAATCGGGCAGAAATAGAAAGTAACAACTGGCGCACACATAACGGACGTGATGTCGATTTAGGGAAAAATTCAAATTTCCCTGTGCGTCTCCTTAGAGCACAGCTTTTGGGTGAGTCGCTTGTCACAATATATATTTTTACCGCCAGTAAAAAGGGGAAACTGGGTGGCATTGAGTTACCTGAGTCTACATTTCAGAAGAAAAAAATATTTCGTTAAAACACATCAGGGCACATTTTTAAAGTCCCATATTCCTGAATTATTTTTTGATCCAACGAAACAGAGACAGAAAATGTAAATTTCCCTCAGAAGTACCTGCTTGATGGCTGAGTACAGGAGAAATCCTACTTATGAAATATGGCCCATTACCGTAGATTATAGAAGGGAATATTGTAAAATGTATTCATCACCCTTACAAAAAAGGACAAATGAAAATATTTAATGTTAGGCACACCAGAAATAAGAGAAGTAAAGATTTTGATGAAAATGAAGACTTTCGTCCCCATATGTCACGTACTAAAATCGGGGCGCACTTTAAATAGTGTTTGCCATTTCGCAAAGAATAAATGAATTAATCAATCTCCAAGGTAATGGAGCGCCGGAGATTATATAAATTACTAGCGAGTTTTGGCCGATCTCCCCAGATGAAGGAGTAGGAGGTTTAGAAAAAAAGCAAAGAAATATGAAATAAATTAGCGACTGTAAATCTGACAAATGGGGCAGGAGATAAGGGACTCGCTCCTCAGGGGTTGTTGGGGGGGGGGGGGGGGGGGATCCTTGTCCCATGGCTTTGTATGGGGTGATTTTTAACAGCCACTGCTAATACTACAACTGGTGAGTTGTTTTCCTTAGAATGATGCTAGTTGACAGCTTGCATGCTCAGGGGGGGGGGGGGGGGGGGGGGGGGGGGGGGGGGATGTGCTCACTGGATGCGCTGACTGAGATGTGCTCTTTACGTTTTCATCGAGTTTAAATATTTTTTCCGAAAAAACCTGTCATTTCTATACTACGGTATGCGTCAAATGTTTGAAATCAATAGTATACTTGGCTGTTATAATTACTATTATTTAAATTTCCTTAGAAATGTGGTTTATGTTGTTAGTGACATGGAAATAAGGACGAATGTTTATGCCCGTTGGAACTGTGAATCATAAGAAATAGCAGCAAGAGAGAGCATCAGCAACATTCTCTATTGATTGCAGGTAAAATACCTGCAATCAATGGTGTGTATTTTCGTCTGCCATTTACCTGTTTTTCTTCTTTACTCCTTTACTTCCAGCAAACAATAGACAACAATGAAAAGCACGTGCGAGAGACAACCTCATCATGAGCTCTGTCTGGAATGTTGATGGGAGTTTCGAAACCGAACCGCAATTTTAAAAGAACCAACGATCATTCTTGCGATCCATCATTCATTTTTATTGGATCAGACACAGTCAATCCGCTGGTAACATTCATCTGGGAATCATAGACAGCCTTTCCGGAATGACTTAATCATGCTAAGGCCGAGTTCGACCTCCAGGTTACGAGAATACCCGATGTGACCGTCCAATAAAGGGTCGGTGGAAAAAGTCATACACAAAAATGCTCCCGCGAATTCCGGGAGCGTATGCAATGCCCAGGAAGAGGTACCAGTGATTATGACTGACTTTGCGATACCAGTGAAATTTCGAACGTCCGTCAAATGGTAATGCTCTACCAACTCGAAATCAATACCTTCATAGAAGGTGATGGCATCTGTCTCCAGCTCAGATGCACCGGCGAAACGCAGAGATGAAGCTTTGGCATTCGAGTCACCAGTGGTTATGTTTTCGCACCTCTGAAAACCGAATTGGAGCGATGGTGTGATGGCGGTCACATAATCCTTCTCTTCGTAAACGATCCAGGCTCCAGTGGCTTTGGCGCTTTTGGCGCTGTTGTCCGGAATGTTTCCCCCACAAGCCCTCAAGTCATAGCATGCACCGGTGAAGGTATGTTGATTACCTCTTTCGTTGCAGTCAAGTTCAGCGTACAAGGTGATCGTCTGTTGGGTCAGCCCCAAGCACGGACTGGAAACCACCAGGACGAGAAGTCCTCCAAGGGCGAGAAACATCGTTCTGAGTCTTTGCTTCTCTCAACGAAATCAATGAAGGATAGGGAGGTTGCTGCTCTGTCTCCACGTTCGCGTGAGGATTGCGCATCAAGAGAGCCTTTATATGGAGGATTGAGGAGCGATTGCAGGCTTTCTCGTGGGAACCAGGACACCGGTTTCTGGTTTCTCTTCAATATCAAAGGAATTTCCACTTACGCGTATATGTGATAAGCAACAAGGAGAAACGGCTGGACCCATTAACCTTCCGCAATATTTTTTTTGCATTGAATGCGTGCCTATGTCTACAGAATGCAACGGACCCTGCAATATACGAATGAATAAAGCCGCTAAACAGCATTCTTTTGGAACGCAAATCGTCCGGTTCGGGGTGCCAAAACGGCTTCGAAACTTTTAAACAGAAGAGCTGGAGAAGGAAAAATGACCGAGGTCGGAGATAGCCGATTGAAATTTTCCAGAAACAGGGAGCATGGAACGCAACAAGGAGGAGGGGAAATGTCCACTAGGACCCCGGAATTCCCAAGCTCACTGGAAAAAGATGTAGGAAAATATGTAAATAAACCACATTTCCGCATGAGTTTATGTCGCTTCATTTTCACCTTCTGAGAGAGCCGTACTCGCTACTGTTTCCCTTCTTTCTATGTACGAACCGGGAAGCACTGGGTAATGGTGGAAATTTTCGGCAATAACTTCAAGTAAAAAAAGTTTACATTTATGACATCCTGAAAAAAGCGACAAGTCCCTATTGGTACTATATGAATTATGAAATCTCAACTGCTTCGACCTGTCTCAGCGATAAGCCTGCTAAATTTATAGGAAAAATATTAAAGTGACTCATTGGTTAAAAACAATCCCTCAAACTACTCAAGCTAAAAAGTTTAAATCTCACTTGTAATATTAATCTACGTATTCAGTTTTGAGTATCTTTGTTAATGAGACGTTATATTTCTTATTCTGAAGATATAAAAACTTCAAAACCAAAAATCCAGATGATATGAGACTCTAAAAAATTCCTCCACGATTGCAAATACCTATATATACAGAGTGTAACAAAAGTCAGGTATCATAGGGCAATAACGTAAGAAGCATTTCCAAGCAAGGATTGTAACTCACATGCGAATTTGAATTAGTTCTGGAACTCCGCACTTCCCTTAATCCTTTAACTGCTGAATTTGTAATGTCTGGCCTTGCCCTCAGTGCTGAATATCAGTGCTCTCCCTGTTGCAGTGGACCAGTATAATGGATAGTCGCACTGCTGGCACAGCTTGCTACCATGTACCTCGTATTATAGGGGACAGCCACAGCAAGGTGGTTAATGTTTTTATGCTCTTACGCTTGAATGTATATTTCGCCATTATATTTATATATTATATTTACAGCTTATATTTTGTTAATATGAAAGGTATTAAAAAGTTCTTAGATCATCAGTTTTAACCTTCAACTGCCGTTTTTCTGAACACAATATTTGCAGTGTCGAGTTAAAAAAAAAGTGTTTATTACTTTTGGACAACTTAATAAAATTTTGCATATTATTAAGCTTACCAGAGTTTTTCCGTGTTACTGGTGGTTTCGTGGTTTCTCGTGGAATAGGGATGCAAAAACATTATTGGCTATTTTATTTACAATTATTTTCCTAGAGTACAGTAGCTGCAAAAAGTGTTACACACTGGTTACATATCTATCACTGTCCTATGGTATTACGTTGGCCGGAAAGTTCTTGCAGTTTTCGCCTTTTCTCATTAGGAAGACAGGAATTTCCTAGAACTTTCCCGCTTCCCTGAAACAGTAAATAACCTCCCTGCAAGTTCAGTGTATTTTCGATCCTCCCTTAGCACTAAGTATGTGGCAGAAGTTCGACCTTGACTGTGACCACCTCCGCACCTGCCTCTATGAGTTCCGTCTGGGAGAGAAGGCAGCTGACGCCCATCGCCGTTTGTGCCAGGCGTTTGGAGAAGTCGTCATCGAGAAGACGTGCTTCAATCGGTTCTTTCGCTTCAAGTCCGGAAACTATCGTGTCGAAGACAAGCCGAGGATGAAGAGCCCCGGCTGGAGCCGAAAGGTGACCTGCAACCCGCAAGGTGATGCTATCCGTATGGTGGGACGCTAGATACAACAGCAAACACTTCAAACGAACTGCAAAAATTCATATGGACTGTCAAGAGATGTCAGAACATGTTCCTTAATTAATCGAATCTGTCGAATAAACACGACGATAGCTACAAGAGAAAAAGAAGAAACGCGTATCCGCGACAGTAGCATTGATGACTATGGCAGCGGTTCCCAATCCTTTTTAATTTGCGGCACACATAAGGACACTTGAACTTTCCACAGGACACTTAGCCATTTACTTACTTTCAATGGGAAGCTTGTGCTTGCTTAGCTGAACACAGCAGTTAGATACAAGGCGTGAGTGCAATTCTCAGTTCGTTTTCCACTGAGAGATGACGTTCCCTCTTGTTTTTAAGTTGTTTTTTTTTAGGTTTATTATTTATTATTTTGCCAACTTTGAAATCTCACGGCACACTTAAGCCTTACTGGCGGCACACCCTTTGGAAAACACTGGACTAGGGAGCGGATTTTTATGCGCTAATAATAGAGGGTCCGGGTTTGGCCGCAGGTAGAAAAACTCTCCCGTGTAGTTTGGGAGCTCATACAGTGTCGGCAGAAAGTTAATTGTGATTGAAGCTGTGAATGGACAATTACAATAACGATAAAATGCTGCTTCCCAGGGTACATATATGATGCTGGCTAATTGAGTAGTCATAGCTGCAGACGTGGGTTTGCCAAGGAGTATGCTAAGCGCGCGTGTGTGCGTGCGTTTGTGTGGTAGGTTAAGCTCAAGACATCTTGTGTTGGTATGCCTCTTTGCCTAAGCAAGTCAGCATGTGCACTGAACCATAAAGTGCATAGGATCGTCCAACCATTAGCAAGGAAATATCATCAACATATCTGCACAGCATCCGCAGGGTTAGGCGTGGTTTCTGCATTTTTTATACACAAGAAGGGATGGGCAAGGCAAAACAATTGACATCAAGGTGAAAATCATCACTTTTGTCAGGCCACACCTCAATGACCCTGCAAGAGAATGTGGTGTATCCCAGCAGGCAGTGAGTCTCATTTTCAAGAAGCACCGAGAGACTGGTTCAACAGCAGTTGCACCACGTTCTGGCCGACCAAGTAAAACAACAATACGTGATGATAAAATGATTGCCCGTGAAGTCAAGAAGAATCCTTTAATTACATCACTTGAGATCAAGGCTGCACTGGCACCAAGACTTGACCACGTTGCTCCAAGAACCATTCGTTCAAGGCTCTCAGCAGAGCTCAACATGAGGGCTCGAAAACCAGGCATGAAGCCGCTGATTTCAAAAGCAGCTCGACTAAAGCGACTCTCATGGTGCAGGCAATATCAATCGTGGACTGCTAATGAGTGGAAGCGCGTTATTTTCAGTGATGAGTCCACCTTCACACTCCTCACCAACACCCATCAACATGTCAGATTGCCTCCAGGTGCATCCCCACTTGATCCACGGTATACCAAGAAGACAGTAAATCATCCTCCCTCTGCTATGGTATGGGGCTGTATCAGCCACCTTGGGCATGGTACGCTGTCATTCCTAAATTCTAACCAAGTGATGAACTCTCAGCTTTACACATCCATTTTAGGTGAAAAGCTGCCCACTATGATGGCGCGGGTGCCAAACAGCATCTTTCAACAAGACAAGGAGCCCTGCCACACATCCCGACATACCATGAAATGGTACCAAGACCAAGGGGTTCAGGTGCTGGACTGGCCTGGAAAAAGTCCAGATCTGAATCCGATAGAAAATTTGTGGAACATGATGAAGAGACGGGTGGCACGGTGCAACCCTAGCAGTTTGCATGTCTTAAAACAGCAGATCATGCATGCTTGGTGCAATGATGTCACTCCTGAGGAGTGCCTTAGGCTCATCGAGTCAATGCCTAACAGAATCTCGGCAGTGAGTGGGTGTACCGGCGAAACGCAGAAATGATTCAAGGAATTACTTAAGTTTTCGCACCCGTCGAAACCGAATTTGGACGATGGTGCGATGGCGTTCATATACTCCACTTCAGCGTAAAGGATCGAGGCACCAGTGGCTCTTGCACTTTTGGCAGCGTTGTCTGTAAAGTCTCCCCCGCAATCGCTAAGATCACTGCAAGCACCTAGTAGGGTTGGTGAGTCATATTATTTTGCAGTCTGGATTACTGTATAAGGTGATCGTTTGACGGGTCTTCTCCAAGCAAGGACTGGAAAACACCAGGACGAACAAGCCTCCAATCGCCAGCGACATCATTCCAAGTCTTCCGCTTCTTTCAACGCACTCAATTATGTGGAGGTTGCTTCTCTGCCTCAGCGTTCGCGTGCAGATTGCGCATCAGGAGAGACTTCATATGGTGGATTGAGGAGCAAGCGATAACTTTTTCGTGGGAACCAGGACACTACTTTCTGACTTCCCTCCTACATTCCAGAAATTTCTACTGATACATGGATATGCGATAAGTACCAATTGAAAAAATGTGGGACCTTCCCTAAATTTTAGCTTGCGCAATTCTTTTGCGTCGAATGCGTGCCAATGTCCACTACCACGATATACGATTGATAAGAGACGCAAAACAGGAGAGAAAATCTTTCGGAAAGCAAATCGTAACGGCAGTGCTAAGCAGTGTTTTAGTAATTTTAAGCGAGAGGAGCTGGAGAATCCTAGAAGGCGAAAATGACTAAAACAAGACAATCAGGCTTGACAGCCGCTTCATTTCAAGGAGGCTTCTCACGAAATACACTCACACTCATGGAACATATATGAGGGCACAGAAGGAGATTTTGTTCGAGAACTTGGAGGAATATCAACAGAACTACAGAACTACTAGGCAAGTATCCTACAGGTGCTAGGCAGTGATATCAATAATCAGGAGAAGGTGTGGTATGTGAATTGCATAGAAGTGGATGATGTCACATTCAAGAGGGACCATTGTTTAATAATTGACATTGTGGAGGAAGAAGTACCAGTATTTCTCAACATTAATGTGATTGCTTATTTTCTAAGTATGCATGTGCTCTTTGGTGATGATACTTAAATTCTTCTCCTGTTTCCACCGTAGGAGGTACTTTTTATAAAGATGATGAAATCACCGTAAAAGATAATACGCATGTCCGGCATAACGGAATAAAAGGATCGCGCGAGAGAGTCGCGGGGGTCGGGGTGTGCCAAGTGAGTGAGTCGGACAAGGAGGTGAATTGGAGGATAGTCAGGAGAAGCCTGAGAGAAGACGCGGGATATTGAGTGGACCCTTGACGTTAGTGCTAGAGATCGTAAGCTGTCTGTCACCCCACCCATCCTACTCTGGTTCATATTCAGGTATTGCTTGTTGAGTATCTGTTGCCTAATAACCATTTAAGGGAACAGAATTTTGAATTTGTATCCCATAACCATTCTGTGGTTCTTATTATTGACCTCTTTCCAAGCTGGTTGTCACAATAAAGTAATTGTATATTTAAGGAGTCAACGGAGTCATTATAAACCTCGAACACGCTTGCTATCTCTTCGTGATAATCATTAACGTTAAATCACGTTGGAGCCGCCTACATCACCATGGATATCTGATTCATGCAAAGTTTCGTGGAGGAGTTGAATGTGGTCGGGTTTGCATGGTATTGATGGAGAAACTTAGGAGAAGTTTTTGGATCATGCCTTCTATAAGGCCTTCTAACTTCGAAGCTTAAGGTTTCATTCATGAATAAACAAATAGAGCTTTTCTTCATAGATTGAGTCAAATTCTTCGTTCTCTATCACAGTGGTTCTCAACCGGTGGTCCGCGGAAAGTGCCCCAGGTGGGCCGTGACGAGTATCACTAAATTAAAAAATAAAAATGTACTAAGTATTGTACCAGATGTACATTATCATTACTGATAGCCTGAAAAGACTGAAACCCTTTCGTCTTTGTAATCTGTGTGCCTGGGATTCTGTCCTTATCGTGCCGTCTTTCAGTGAACAATGTTTACCGATTATCCGGTCCAACCATGCTACACTTTTAATCCTCAAAGATGTCGTTAAATGTCATCTGTCTTTCTCTTTTCTGAGGGGAGAGGGGACTTCTCCCTTGACCCCTCCGCCAGACAGTGGTGTGTGGCTGATCCTAGGGGAGGAGGCAGGCATCACGTATGAATGATTTGAGAGATTTAAATAGATCGTTTGACACGAAGCCCGCCACTGATGGCCTCCAGGTCCCTTTCCGAGGGTATCGAACTCCGCGACGAAATCAAGATTTTTCTACGGCAGAAAAAATCTTCGTACTCGGACTTACTTGACGATCACGAGTGGCTAGGCAAACTGGCATACTTGGCTATATCAGTCCGAGCCATAGGCTTCGTACTTAGCTGTGTCAAAGTTATTTTCTTTATTTATTTCCGTTAGGTCAGACATTGCTGTTCGGGACATCACTTTCATGCAAGTGTTCTCTGTTTGCGTTTCAGGTCATGGCGGATTTATTTGAATTCTCATGATTGATGAAATCAAAATAATGACGTAAGTTCTTTGTTTCGTACTTCGCGCAACAAAGTTTGTTTTTGTTTCGTACTTCGTTTCGTACTTTGTTTCGTACTTCGCGCTCCTCCCATCAAAATTGAGGCGATTTTTTCGAGGTCAGATTGAACGTGAAGAAAAATATGTTGAAAGAGTTCCCACAGGACGGCGATGAGGCAGTCGCTGCAGATAATAAACAATTGGAGCTGGCGCGGAAACAACGTTTGCCAATTCAGTTGCCGTGCGAAGTGCTTAAATCGGTGCTTTAGGAGGTGCTAGCCATAATGGCTAGAATGATTAATGAACAGTACCCTGTTGCACGTTGGGAGCGTAAGGCTGAACAGCAAGAGGCAGCGAA
>CAJPEV010001997.1:0-50092 GCA_905338385.1 Darwinula stevensoni
GGATAAAAATTCCAAAAAATTCAACATTTTAAAAAAACTCGGCAACAAAAAATGTTTTCTGGGACCATGCGTGCTGATGGCAGGACGCATTTTTTGACAAAAAAAATGCACGTGGTCCCACACGGCGGACAAGCAAAAATAGGCTGGTCGTCAACGTGTTAACCTTCTCTCGAGCGAGTACAGTCCCATCACTTCTAAACGCTTCTCATACAGAAGTCCCCTGACCTCCTTAATCATTCGTGTGGCCCTCCTCTGTACTCCCTCGAGTGCCAACAATTCTCCCTTATTTGTAGGCCTCCAAAACTGGATGCAATATTCCAACTGGGGTTTTACCAGTGCCCAATGGCGCAATCAGCCCTAAAGTTTGGGGGGGGGGGGGGTTCGAAGTTCTCATGTCTTTTAAATGTCTCCGAATGCAAGGTGTTGATCAAATCATCAGGAGAGATGTACTCAACAAAAACGCGAGATGGCACGAACACTTGAACAAAGAAAATGAAACGAAGAAAAATGTTATGAAATGGTGGAAACGGAATTTGAACTCTAAATGATGAAAGCACATTCGATATTTGAAGAAAGCTTAAAATGAACTAAATTAATTTCGGGATTCAGCCCAAATATCACTGCGGAAATGTGCAACTGGAAATTCATTAACCACGCCTTTTATTTGAATCATCGTCCTTCCGATTTCAGAAAAAATTCAATAGCGTCACGTGCAGGACGTTTCCTTGACAGGTTCACTTTACTAAAGTGAGTTGCTACATGTAACTGGCATGACCTTCACCTTTCACCTCCTATCTTTGTGCCTTTCCAGCCTCGCTCTCGGGTCGTTTGCTCATACCTTTCCCCCAACCTCGGGGGAGAGGGAGATGGAGAAGTAAAGAGATACCATTATTTGCAGGGGTTTGGGGTGGTTCAGACCCCCTGATCCCTCCCTTGGTTGCGCCCCTGCCAGTGCCGCATATAACAGAAGAATTACGTGGGAGTTCTTACTTGCAACCGAACAACAAATGAAACCTAGGTTGATTTCAAAGCCGCAGTTCAATTGCTGTTGAACTATAGTCCTAAGATGGTCCCAGTTTGGTTGCAGTTGCAGTCAACTGGAACTACGACTGGACTTGGAACGGACTGAGATTTTGAAATCATTCTCCAGTTCCTGTTTGACTGTAGTTGGACTATGGTAAGACTGCAGTTGCCACTCGCTTCAGTTTCTTTACTGTTCAACTGCAGTCAGTTGTAGTCTGACTTCTCGTTGACCCATTCTTAACTTCCTTGTACATTATTGATATAAATAAATTGAATCAGTTCGACGCCAGCCGTAGATCGGTGTCATATTTATGATTCAGTTCGTCATTGGGCAGGTGTTCCTCTGCATACATCGCCGCTTTAGAACTTAATCGCATGCGGGGTGCTTCATAGCCACAGTTTTCGAATGGCAAATGGAAGCAATGTCCTCGTTCCACCATGACATGGCAAGGAAAACCATGCAGCTTCAACTCAAACAGAGGAAGAAGAAATCAAGATATATATACAGTATCTAAATTCACTTTTTACATACGCTGTAATTTCAACCTCAAAAACTGCACGAACTTTTTTGGTTACCTGATATTAATCTAATGTGAAGTTGGAGGTAACTATCAGAAAACTTGTGATACTGCTACAAGGTAGCCAAATAACGACTAGCTCACGACTTAGCTGTCAGAACCTCGAGAGTATCCTCCAACACTTCTGCACTTTACGAACACTCGACCAAGACGAAATTTACCTAACTTCCTTTAACTTTGGCCTTAGAGGTGGGGGTAGGATTAGCTGAAGGGTTGAAGTATGAGGTCTCAGGTTTCTATTACATTTTATTTTCGCAATCCATTAGGACTCTTATTGATTGCCCTGCAATATATAATCTATATCTTCACAGGTTATAGAAATACCCGTAATCCTTTGCAGCTCTGGTTCCACTTGTGTGGACAAATTTCCATGAACTTTTAGTAGTTGTCTGCAGCACTCCCAAATAGCAGATACCTGGTTTTAATGTGCAATTTTAATTAAATTTGAGCTGGCATTTGGCATCAAACATTTGGCAACACTGCATGGTATTGTGGCACTTGCAGAACAGAGTCAACTTCTCTCAATTAACCCTTTCATTGGCTGACAGAAATGTCAATATTCCACCCTAAACTGGCAGGGAATTTTCACAGACTTTAACAGTGCACAATAGAGTCACTCTCAAATTGTCTGCTGTCTTCATCACTCAAATCAAGTACCCAGGGTGATTTTTTATTCATGGGACCATTATAAATATTTATAATCTTGGAACAAATAGAGTTAGATGTCTGCAATTTTGCATCAAGAATCCATAAACATGTGAAAGTTATGCTCTATGAAAAAACATGTTCCATGTGTCCTCTTCTGTGCGCAATTGCATGTCGTAGGGGTGTGGTGTAATTCTGCACAACTGTCTGCAGGGTATCCAGGAAAATGGAATAACTTCACATTCTGTGGCCGTCTTCAGGCCTCCAAACGTGCATGAATTTAACCTTGACTCAAAGACTTTGTTCTTTAGGTATCCCCAGAAAAAATAGTCGCATGGATTGAGATTGTGGCATGCCAACATAGTGAACATTATGTTAGACTTCCTGCACAAGAACTCTAGTGCCAGAATGCTGTCTAGCAAATTTCCTGATATCCACAGCAGTGAATTATTATGGTCACCATTTCTCTCCAATCTCAATCCTATTTTCTCTGGGGAAACCTAAAGAACAAAGTCTTCAAGTCAAAGTTAAATCTATGCACGTTTGGAGACTTGAAGGCGGCCACAGAACATGAAGTCTACTCCATTTCCCAGGTTACTCTGCATGTGGTTGTGTAGAATTATACCACACCCCTACGACCGGTGATTGTGCACAGAGGAGGACACATTGAACATGTTTCTTCATAGAATATAACTTAAGGATTTTTATGGATTCTTGATGCGAAATTTCATGCATCTAGCTCTATTTTTTCCAAGATTATAAATATTTATAATGGTCCTATGAATAAAAATCACCCTTTATAATTGCATCGATGTCACTCAATCAAGTGCTAACTCACATAATGTGAACAATTGCACTGGTCTTCAACTTAGACAATATTCTTATAGGTGAATCTCTCAAACTTATAACCCCTGGTCTTACTATTAGGCTCAAGCAAGAAATATGAGAAAATCATCCGAACCCATGCTCATTTCTAGTTTTCATTTGTGACATTTCTTTTGCTTTACACAGCCTACCCAAAATTCATTAGAATTAAATAAAAAGAATGAAGGGATTAAAGGCTGCATACCCAACGAAATTTAATCATTTTTAATACCACTTGCTTTCAGGCAAATTAAATATCAGAATTATACAAAAATTGTAAAGTGGTGCTGGAGACTACACTTTTCACATGTGGATACATCCTGCATGCATGCTTGTTGACATTGGACTGATTTTTGTTGCACCAGGCAGTAAGTGGAAATGGTCCCTGAAAAAGATCTACCTGTATATTTAACCCTTTCAGTCTGAGTAGGGCTCAGGAGTCACAAATTTTTCTGTGTATTTTGCAGAGTTATACAGGATTGCATGACTTTTGAGGCCTCATGGGACCTCTGATTCCCTTACACCTCTTTTGGAATTTGTATTTTTGTGGCTAAGGACATTTCATTGAGGAGGCTTGAGTAAAGAAAATTTTTTTGGTGTCATTTGTATTTTTTATTGCAGGACTGAGAGGATTAAGAAGAGTAAGGCCATTTTTTTTGTACATGAAAGCTTGACCTTGACATAGGACATCACTATTGGCAAATATGCCTCTATGTTAAATTGATAGCCCTGAAATCAGAGACTGTGACCTTTTGGATATTGAAAGAAAACTCAGTTTTGTGCATTATGTTCACTTCAGCATCTTGCACACATTCCGCATAGTTTTCTGTCAGAGAGACCCCTGTCACATGTGCAACATCTGGTGGGATGCTTTAAGGAATGAGTCCTTGATGGACATCTTTGCATGCTTCATACTGAAACTATGCTCTATGGAGTTATAGAAATACATCAGTAGTCTGTGGTAAATATGTTATTACTAATCCTTTAGCTACATCTTTTTCTGATGTGTAATGAGATAATGTGATAGGTAAGGTGGTATTTCACATCTGCATCTTGCCTACAGGTTATGCAAGTTTCCTTGTGAAGGAAGTGACTGACACATTCCCACAGCTCTTGGATCATGGGCTTCGAGTTCTCCTCCAACTTTTGACTACATGGAAAAATTCTTCACCTGGGTTAAATTTGAAGAGATCCTCTGAAAGAAGTGGACAGCAGGTATCAATCTGGATCCCTTTGATGCATAATTCTCCAGGCATGGCATATTATAAACATGAATGCATTTTCTTGTAGGGCTCTGATCATTCCATGAGCGTTCTCTATTTTCTGGAGGGATTTGCTCTTGTCATGCTTTGTCATGTTCGGCTCCTTCCTCGCAAGTTGGCAGTTGGCATTCTCAAAGAAGTCAAGCACCTTGCACTTTCTCTAGGTCAGATTTTGAACCATATGACAATGAAAATTATCAATTACTTTACTGAATAATTTGGTGACTTTCATGATCACTCATATTTAGGCATGCTATCATCCGAAGAATGGGCGATTGATGTCCTTGATAAAAAAGCTCAGTCAGTCTTGGAGAAATGTACCTTCTTACTACCTGCATCAGAAAAGGCTGCCATCTCTTCCACTGGTTCTACCTTGGATATGCAGTGGTTGGTGGATCGCACTCATATTATTTGGACTGGAGGTAAACCATTCTAGATATTTATAGAACGATGTCTCAGAATATCAATATGGATCTGGGTTTACAGAGAGATTTTATATGTACATGTCAGGGTCATGGGAAAGCTGTCAGGATGGAGGTGGGAAGATTTGGACACTCCCCATCAGTGTGGCTTATGATGCTTGGTCAAATGTCCTGATTTTATTCCTGGAAAGAGATAATCTTCCATTGCAATGCCCCTCTGCCATGGCTCATGCATGGCCCATTGTTCACTCTCGACTCATGTCCCTCTTCCCTGTTATTGACCCCAAGTGAGTAATTGCTCTCTTTGACAAGAACTTTGAGCTTTTTACCTTTTTAGTGTTAGATGAATATTTTGGTCCAAGATAATTTTTCCACTTTCAGTGGTAAAATTGATAAAGTTTCTGTTACTATATATCTTTACTAATAACATTCAACTACAATAAAACAATTTGATTGTTAACTAAACATTTGTTCAAATACAAAATCAATCTACTTTACTGGAAAAAACTTACTGTTGATGGAAAACCCATGGATTGAAATTTCCCCAATTAAGAGATTAAAAGTAATCCCTGTCATCTCTTTCTGTTCAGCCCAGTGACTGACAACAGAGCATCCTTGCTTCGAAGTACATCCACCATAAAAAAGCCCATCAATGAAAAAGATGCACAACTCCTTTTGTGGAAGAATTATGCCATCTTTTCATGCCGGGTTGTGCTGCCAAATACGAGCTCCACATTTAGATGTGCCTCACCTGATTTAGGTCTCAGGTAAGTTTTTCTTTCTTCCTGAACTAAATTCATTGCTAACATTTACATTTGCTAGAGACAGGAATACTTTGAGATTGAAGCCTCAGTAGTTTTGCTAACTTTACCACTGAGCGTTTATTTTTTTGCAAGGAATTGAACCAAAAATTTCAATTTTTTAGTGTAGATTTTGATTCTGCAGACTTTGTTTGAACAAAATATGTTTGTGTATGTATTTTATTCATTTATTTGGGCAAATCAGGAATGAAACAATGAAACACAAGTTGCCTGTGTCTCATGCGGGTAAGTCAGTTTTTGGAAGGACAATGTCACCCACATCAGAGACAAGCAAATCACCAAAGTGGTTAACTAAAAAATCAACCTCTCTATTAAAATCTTGGGATGTTCAATGTTCTGATCAAATGTAGAATTATGCCATTCTTGGTAATTTTACCTCAGTTTTTTCCCCGGTGGCCTCATGTTAGCATCAAGTACCTGGTTGCTGAATGAGTGTTGTATCATTAGACAAATCCCACCAATAAGTTTGTCTTTGGCAGTGGTAATGCAATGACATCACATGTATGCCAATGCAATCTTTCACATTTGCAACTTTCTTTAACCAATCACATTCAAGTGATAGATTGTCAATGAGACTGCAGAGACCATTAACCTTAGAACAGCTGAGGGTGGAGCTTGTTGTGAACCCACTTGTTGAATTTTCCAAAAAAGTTAGGAAATTTGGGCCTTTGCCCGAAATTTTAAAGGATATTGTAATTGCCCTCCAAATTCATGTGAAACAGCAGGAAACACTTCCCAAGGGTTTTTCTAAATTTAACTGATGTTTAGTGAAAGAGCAGATTAAAGTGTATGAAGAAAGTACTATTTACATCTGTGGGCTTGATGAGTCCACCCCATGGCCATGCATATGACAGATCATGCCTTGCCTGTCCGAGGGTTAAGTTGGGTATGATGTGATATGGTTGACTTGGTTGATAAATATCAGGTTTAGCATTATAGTTCTTTGAATTTTCACTGTAGAAAATTGCAAGCCAGGTATATTGATACTTATTTAACATGTGCCCCATGCACATAATCGTATGAAAAATTTCAGCTGGAAAATCTGCTGGAACCAGCTGCAATTATTTATAAGAAGTTAAACATTTAAATGGACAAGAACTCCTGCTGGTGGTGGAATGGAGGAAACAATTGAGCCTTGCCTTTCCTGGTCATCAAGACCACTTCAAACTTCTCTTCCACTCAAATTCTTTCCTTTGGCTGGTCGTCTCTTTCAGATAGTTTACATGAACTTATTATTCCCAATTAATGGCATATAGATCATTGAATATCAATCCAAAGAGTTTTCTCAAAGTTCTTTAGAATTTCCCTTGGTTTACATGAGCCTGAGTCTGCATGGTATGGCAAAAAAGACAGATGATTTCAAGTCTATCTTATGACTTCTTAAGTCATACAATGTATCACTAAAATTCCTGAGGATGTAGCATGCCTGTATTTGAAAGTCAAGGTTTCCAAATCAAATCTATCAATTCAAATCAAAGTTATGAGTGATCTTCTATGACAATTCAAACATTTAAATTGAACATTGCCTTAAAAAAAACTAAAGGAAAGGAAATTTCGAATGTCAACAGTGAAAGCTCTCACCACCCTTTCTCCCTGTTACCAAGAGCTCTTGTCTATTCTCAATTTTGAATTTATTTTAAATATTTGCTAGTTTGAACATGTTTATTTGGGCTATATTGAATTTGCTGTGGACAGGAACGTTGTGAATGTTTACAGGGAGAGAGTTCCAGATTTTCTTCGTTCTATAGTGGAATGAGCAATGAAAGGAAAGTGTTATTCTGTAAGGAGTACATAGTTTTTTTTTTCCTTGGCAAAACATGTATTATGTTAGTGAGTAGGAGGAATGACATTTTGAAGACAAGATGGGGAGGGCATATTCAGAATTTTGTGACATAAAGATGCGGTTTCAAGGAATGCTAGACAATCAAAACAAAGCCAGTTAGAATGTTATAGAAGTATTGCAGATATGTGACATGCTGGAAATTTGTGGATTATCAGCAGCATAAATATTTATTGTCAAGTAGGAGTTACTGGACATTTTCAACAAACCAATTGGCACACACTTCTGCCAACATTCTTGATGTTTGTTTAGTCCCTCTTTGAACCATGTTTTTGTGGTAGACCAAACTTACTGCTGCACTGCCAAATCAAGTGCCTGCAGATTTGAAAACCTTTTGTCCTCTGAGGGGTTTCTTCATAGTACCAAAGAGCTAGTAATCACTTGGTGTCAGTTCTGGTGAGTACCAAGAGTGTTGTAACACCTCACAACCCAGATCAGCTATGGCATTCTATGTTTGCCAGCTGATTTGCAGTTTTGCATTGTCATGCTGCAGCAGAACCCATACACTCAATTTCCCTCTGTGTTTCAACCTGATGACACCTTTAAGCTTTGACAGGATGCTCGTATAATAGTCATTGTTGATGGTTTGCCCCTCCAGAAGCCATTCCAGGAGATGAATGCCCTCTGTGTCCCAGAAGACTGTCACTATTCACTTACCTGCTGATGGTGATGTTTTTGCCTTTTTTTGATGGAAGGCTGTCAATATGCTTCCACTGCTTAGATTGTTGTTTCGTCACTAGTATGTAGAAGTGGAACCACGTTTCATCACCAGTAACAAAGTATCTGGATTACTGCTGTGGAAGTGTCATGTGAATAACTGAAGGTAGGGAGGTTGGATGGACGAGAGAGGACGAAAGAAAGCCAGGGGACGGCCAGGAATTGAACCTGGGCCTCCTGATTGCCGGTCAGGTGGTCACCATTACACCACTGAACCCAGGACATTCAGTCGTGCCTCTCAACACTGCCTTCATCACAGAAGCAGAGCAGTTCTGCCCTCATCTGTACCCTTTGCACCTTTGATTCCTCTGTCAACAGTCATGGCACCCAATGTACACAAGCCTTTTCCAACTGAGATTCCAACTGCGAGGACAAGCTACTTGTGTGTGATTCGTCTGTTGTTCATGACCAATAATTCAACAGCTGCGATGTGTTTTCTGTTGTGAAGGTTCTTAGGTCTTTCAGATCATGGTGCATTTTCAGTCATTTGACAACCACCTTTCACCACTGAGTTATATTCAGGACCACGGCTGAGAACAATAATGGAAAACAAGTTTACTCGAGAGCCACGGTGAAAGGGTTAAAAGAAAGCATCCAGTTGTAGACAGTCTGTTTTGATGCTGCAGACTTCACACACTGCTTGAAGCTTGTGAATGATGACAGTCTTTTTCCCTTCCTTCCACAGGAACCATACTGTCCTTGCATGTCACCTTCCATTGTTGATATTCAGAAGTAGGTTTGCTGACTGAATGGTATAGCTGATATTATCTCTTGCTCTGAATGATTTGTTGTGCTCATGATGGCTGTTAGGCTTGCATATGTGCAAGCATGTTGGGCTAGGCCAAGGGACAGAAATAGAAAATGTCCAAAGACTTTTTGAACACCCCTCATAGAAAGGGCACATGTGAAAGAAGTATCAATATATGTTTGCAGTATTCTGTAATAAATATTCCCATAACTTTAATAGCAACCACTGTATGTTGGCCTCCATGCTTCACATCATTAGTTTTGACTCAAGAGTGGATGCAAAAGTTCCTCTTTTTTTGTCCATAATGTGATTTCATCTTCATTCTATAGTTATGTCACTTATACATATGGCAAGGTTTCAACATCAATTCTTCAAGAAAAAAGTGAATATTTTATGTCAATAAGGTTTTCATGTATTGCAAAGTATAGTTGTGTATGGTTATGTTCCTTTATTCACAATTTTCTGCTTTATCAGGAAGTTTACACAAGTAGCTCATGAGAACCAGTTTTTCTTCCTCATCACATATTCTTGCTCCTGGTTTCAGAAATGCCACAAGTGAAGAGTGAAGGAATGAGCAAGTGTCATGTCACCCAACTTGTTTGCTGATCTGTCCATTATGATGACAGAGTTATCACAAAAGACCCAACCAAAATAATTTTAGGCATAGGAATATTTGAGAATAATGTAAAAAAAGTTGTCATTAATGCATGAATCAAGTCCCCTTAGGTAATTTACAAAAAGTTAACCTCAGGTTACATATGAATATGGCCATCTCTGAGGCACATACATTAACTACAACTAATAGCCTTATACAGAGTGTTCCATTTATCTTGAGGCCATGAGAATATTGATTTAAAAGAAAACTGTAAATAATTTCAATTTTCATTTCAGATTGGAGATAAAATGCTGCTAAGTTGTTGACCATGGATTCCTTGAGCCTGGGAAATTAAAGAAGATAGTGGAACATCATTTTGAAAGTCACTCACTAGTGACTGCATGATGAACTATCAGACGAGAATTTCAAACACAAGACTCTCCCAGTAAATCCACTATTCTGCAGTATGATGCCAAATTTAGGGAATGGGGATCTGTGACTGATAAGAAGCACAACCGCACACTGTCAGTGCAAAGAGCAGAGATGATAGCTGCCACAAGCTCAGCAATTTAGCAATGCCCAAAGAAATCCATTTGTCCTTGTTGAACCAGGCAGGTGTGGGTACAACATCTGCGCAATTCAAACAACAAACAAACATGTTTAGATCTTTGTGGGTTATGCAATGAACAGTTGTGCAGAACAGGTGTGCAGGTGTTGTACCCACAACTGTCTGGCTCAACACGGACAAATAGATTTCTTTGGGCTTTGCTGAATCACTGAGCTTGTGGCAGCTATCGTCTTCGCTGTTCACACTGATGGTATGTGGTCGTGCTTCTTATCAGCCACAGATCCCCCTTCCCTAAATTCAGCAATGTACTGCAGAATAATGAATTTAGTGGGAGAGTCTCATGTTTGAAATTCTTGTCTGAAGCTTCTCTGCACAGTAACTCTTAGTGACTTTCAAAATGGTGTTCCACTTCCTGTACAGTGTCCCAGGCTCCAGGAGTCCATGGGCAATATGAAATGAAACTTGAAATTATTTATGCAGTTTTCTTTTAAATCAACATTCTCATGGTCTCAAGATAAATGGAACACCCTGTATAATTAATTTTTTTTTATCTTGAAATTTTGGTGTATCTAGTCCTGATGGATGACTTTTGCATGCTATGGCTGAAATTGTATTGGATGATTGGCTACACAAATTGACTGTTTTTATGTGTCTGCTGTGTGGTAGTTCATCTCCTGAGACTGGAGGTGGGGAGAAGGATTCATCTCTAGTGATTTTGAAACAGACCTGCAGCACTGGATCATCGTCTTCATCTGCCTTATCCTCATCTCATCCACCCAGTGCTTTATATAAGCTATTGCTCCCACTTCTTCGATGTGAATCTCCACCAGTGCGTGATGTTGCTGTCCTAGCACTAGGCACCATTAACCCTTTTACTATCAAGTAAGTTCATTATTTGCCCAACCTGGAATGCAAAGAGGATGTTCTGAAAGTATGGAAGCAGTAATCATGCTGGCTTGTCTCAGCTGGTTGGTTTTGTGTGGTATGCCAGAGAGTCAGGACTAGGTGTGACTCTCAGGAGAAAGTATGGAAGAATGGAAGAAAGTATGCATATACATGATCATCATATGATCATCCATATCCCATGAAATCCTCCCAGTGGACAAAAAAGGTTAGCTGGATCCAACCTGGTGTGACGTAACATGGGATCAGTACTGCCTATTCCTAAGCCAAATTTCTCAGTTCTATAATTATTCCTCTCTTTTAAGTTTTGATCCCTTGCTTTGTTGTTGATTCAAGTGGTAAGGCTGTTCTGGTCCAGACAGAAGTTCTGGAAAAATGGAACTCTTGTGTTCTTTTAAACAAAGTACATAATAATAAACTAAGTTTTTTTTTCAAATAAAGACAATAATTAATTATTAAAAGAAACAGTTATATCCTGTACTTATTAAGTGATTCAACAAGAATTCTACCAAAGTCTTAAGTTACATCAGATGAAACAGAACTTCTTTAAGAGGATAACATTAATCAATATAAG
Organism: Darwinula stevensoni; assembly: GCA_905338385.1. Taxonomy (NCBI): domain Eukaryota; kingdom Metazoa; phylum Arthropoda; class Ostracoda; order Podocopida; family Darwinulidae; genus Darwinula; species Darwinula stevensoni. Next base: position 11,561 of record CAJPEV010001997.1, read on the forward strand.
AAAGATATTGGATATGAGAAGGATCTGACGAGGTCAACTTCTGACTTTAAATGAATATTCTTAATCTTACTATTTTCTCTCTCTCTCTCTCTCTCTCTCTCTCTCTGGGCTGCACTTCTGCTCAAAACCAAGGGGACAGGGCTAATCAGACAGTTTATCAGATGTCCTGGAATCAATTCTGGCTCTGGTAAGGTCACAGTAGTGCCTTCCAAATAGTGACTGACTCTGGAGGAATCCAAATCTCTTGCCTGCATCCTTGGTACCTCCTCCTCATAATCCAACATCCAGATTAGATAAGAGGCAAGGACACCTTGTCACCCATTGGCTAATTTTGAGGCCGGCCTTGGGTTTAATTTATTCAAGGCAATTAGGACCTTTGACTTCTTTTATGTCTTTTATGGTTTTGACTTCATGAGTTTACCTCTATTGGTCCCAGGGTTGTCCCGTCCTTGCAGTGGGAAAATATAATCATCATAATTCTAAAATTACTACTTGACCAAATATTTTATTTTTCCCTGATTTCTTTGAGAATGACCAACATTCATAACATGAAATTATTTTTCAACAATGAAAATAATTTTCATGAGCATGCAATATTGGGAATAACAAAATACCAAAAGAAAGATACTTTCACATTAATTATGAAATAATTCATATGGTCTCATTTATTTATGATACATCATGATGAGAGGCAGAGAAAGGTGTAGGAAATACTAGAACAGAATGGGAAGAGGCTCCCATGACCCCTTTTCACTTTTGAAATGGAGCTAACAGTATTATTTCATTTTTTCTCTTTTACAATGACTTCCTTTCCAATTATTGTGGAAGTATGCCACTTATATACCTGAGAGAAACAGAGAGGAAAAGTTCTCCAGTGAAGGAAATGAGGTGGAAAAGGAAGGACGTCTCTGTTCTTCACACTGGGGATGCTCTTTTAACCCTTTGTAGAGGAAATTTATTAAGTACTTTCCATGTAGTGGTCAATTATGTGAATGCATTTTAGAGCCAATGGATGGCAGAATCTGTTGTTTCAAAATTCAGAACTCCATGTTCATTTACAATTGTGCCATGGAATGATAGCATGCTTATTTACATAAACTTTTTTTTGTGTGCTTATAAATATATATTTGTGTTCCTCAAAGAGTTGAAGAACCTAAAATTTAAGAGGGATGGGGAAGAATATGAGGCATGGAAGGGAGATTAACCTTGCATTGAGCTTAATTCGTTTAGTTTCTCAGCTGAGAGAAGTCAGTGTGATGACTGCTGCATTATTTTTTTAACATATCCCATACATGAAGAATTCTTCATTTCATCATAGACATTGACATGACCCTTATTTTTTCAGGGACATGATGGATGAAATGATATCATACTTGAGAGAAGCCCTGGATCGGAAGCAGGAGAACATGCGACGGAAAAAGAGACGAGATGCCCTTAGACTTCAGTTAGTTAGGGTTTTCTATATCATGGCACAACTTGGATCCTTTAGCATCAGGTTGGAAAATCCAAAGCATTTGTCGTTTTGAGGTTGTAGACTTTCTTGGTTGTGGTTCTGTAACCATTGCTTATCTACTGTTTTCAGTCCATGTGTGTTGGACAAGGATAACCATTGCTTGCACCCTGTGTTTGTTGAGTACATTGATGGAGCCAGGCTCTACCTTGAATCTGAACCAGAGAAGGAGAATCCTGTGCGAGAAATCAAACTTTACTTTTGCAGCTTCATTTACAAACTCATTCAGAGCTTTTCTTGTAAGTTGGCATTTTTTTAAAATAATGGTTGTAATCTATGTTTATGATGAAGTCACATTTCCATTCTCTTTTGCTACAGTGGATCTCCGACGAACTCTCTTGGGGCGGGATGTTCGACGGAATCTCTTTCATCTTTTCTCCTCATGGAGTGGAAAATTGAGTCTAAAATCTCACAGTAAGGACCAACAGGAGTACCAACTGCATGATTTTGAATGGGGGGCTTTGCAAGCCATGTGTGCAGTTCTTGCCTGTGGTCCATGCTTTGACCCAAGAGATCTTCTTGAAGATGGCTCTCTTTATCCTTGGTTGGATCGCCTCTTGGAGTTTCCAGACAAGAAGGTAGACTGTGTGTAGAAGTTAGGAAACTATTATCATAGCTTTCTCATGGATCATGGGAAATGGATTTAATTTGACACTGTCCAGGTACAGCAATTGGGGAGAGAAACACTGGAACTCCTACTGGAGTTCAATGGGGACACTGGGGCATTGCTGGACTCTGTTGTGGAGAGATGTTACACGGGTTCAGTGCTGGTTGCAGATGCTTGCTTCTGTGCAATCGCCTCCATCTTCTCAAACAGGTTGACACCAGATTTTCTTTCCTTCTCTTCCCCTCTCTCTCTCTCTTGTACTTCATGTGGACTTCTGGCTTCTTTGTAATATTGAGTTCCACAGATGCTCTTGAAGCACGGAAGCCAACACTGAAAGAGAGCACAGTTGGAAAGTGAGAAGTTGTGGGAGGAAGACAAAATGGAAGAAATGAAAAATTGCATTTCAAGAATAAGCAAGCTTTGCTTGGAGCCCTGTCATCAGGGTTTTTTGCTCAATGGTTGTTGAATCCCAAACACTTCTAATGAAATTTTCACAACCACTGAGTGGAAAGGGTTTGACAAAGTTGTCCAGGTTATGGAAATTATTTAGGCTGCAGGAGCCTTAGGCAGTATCATTCTCTGCTTGTAATATAAATCACATCTCTGAACTTTTATATGTTGTTCAGCATATAATTTTAATTTCCTAGCATTTCACTCAGGCTCATGAACGATTAAAAAGAAAAAGAGGGAGTGGAGAGGAAACAGCAATTTTTTTACTTCCTTAGCATGTATCCCAATAAAGAATCGGCTCTTTCACCCTTCTATCTTTCGTTTATTTTTATCGATTTTTTTTACATTTAGGAGTGTAATATCTGTTAGATACAAATTGGGACTTTAAAAAATCATATGTATTCACTCATGAGTACTCCTCATTATTCTAGAAACACATACCTTGCTTTCTCCAAAAGATAACTGCCTACCTATTCCATTCTCCAAGTGTGGTATAAATGAAGAAACCCTATCTTGCTTTCACCTGTACCTCTATGGATGGGGAATAAACTCATGTGATAGCTGGATCCTGGGGATCTGTTGTGCGGCTTGGCTTCATGGTAAATGTCTCATTGTAAGAGATTTACCCTTTACTCCCATAGAGACCTAAAACAACTTCAAAACTAGACTCTTAAAATGAGCTGCAGTTCATTTAGAATGAAGGATGGAGCATCCTACTCCCTTGTTATTGTCACAGCGATATAATAATCTGGAAGGAATCCAAGTTGGCTCCAGCCTGGTCCTAAATGAATTTTCCAACTGATTCCAATAGCAAGAGTACAATCATAGTACCCAATTGAAATGAACAATTTAGCCTTTTTATATGACTAGTATGAACTACTTGTCAAGTTGGTCTCCAAAATGAGTCTGTTGGTGCAGTATGGAAATTGCATATCCTTTAGTGTCCAACTGGTTTTCGTTCATGAATGCATCATGGAATTTTCTGCACTGCTGATTTTGTTGCTATTACATCCTATGTGAGGGTAGTAGATGCCAGTAATGACAAAGGATAGATTTGAACTTAAAAAAAATTCATTCAGCCCGAGTTTTGCTGTCGGGTGAAACCAAAAATATTCGGACAGTTAAGCCGGGATAGGATTGTATTAATAAATCGCTTGTCACGCCTTAATGGTACAACCCAGATACTTTTTTTTTTTTTGCGTATAGCAGTACAATATGAGTATATATGGATGCGATAAAAATGATGACCATTGAAGCCTTATTGCTTCCAATGATTCCTGTTACGTGAGTGTCCGAACTTAGATGCGAAAAAATGAAGTTCGAACCGAACATAGTTTGGACACACCAGAAGTAACGCGGAAATCTGCTCACGGCATGCGTATTCCCTTGTAGCAGTGCTCTGCGTTCCGTACGTTGGAATAAGAACTGATCACTGAATTAATACCACGTGGGAAGCGTTTCTCAAGTAATGTCGTCTCCGTACGTTCCCTTGAATTTGCCCTGTCATGCCAATGAATGTCATGCCCGCGGCATGACATTTTTGCGCTGCAAAAAAAGGCTATCGAGTGCGATGGAGATTTGGACATTTCTGGAATCTAACATTAGTATTTTAGCATCCATATGAAAACTACCTGGTACTTCTAGCTACTTTGACAATGGGAGTGAGATATGTTTTCTACAATGTTTTTCTTGATGCGTTCGAAATTCTTTTTACATGACTTCAACGCATATGAATTTAACAAAAAGCTCACATATTGGCTTGAGGCAAATGAAGAGTCCTTGACTTAAGTGGATAAGCAGTGTAGAATAAGTTGTTGAATCATAAGAATTGAGGAGTTCTCTGGAAAAAGGGCGTATGTGCAAATGATGCAATTCGAGATAAACGATAAAAACTTCCCATAACTAATCGAAGCTAGTCAAAACTTAATTATCAGTCAAATGGAATCTCATACATTTTTTAAAATGAACTTAGGGTTTTAATTAATTTCTTTATCTCACATTGCTGGGATGCAGGTAGAAAGGGTTTATGCACATACGCCCTTTTTCCATATCCGCGCTGCTGAAACTTTTTCCAAAGAGTCTTTCACCACTTCTTTCCCGCTAAAAATAATATTTAATCAATATATGCATCGATAGATTTTAAATAAACTCTTTCTTAAAGAATAGCAAGAAAAATGTGAATATTCAGGATACGTTTCATTCGCCAATTACTCAGCAGTGATCCAGTATTAATGAATTCATTATCTGAATCTGCAACTATTTCATGGATATCTCTAACTTCTCATTTCCTTCCAGAGGCTTGAATGACTGGGCCTCTTTCTTTCCCTATCCTCATGTCAGTTTTATCCCTCATTTTTATTTTCAGGTTAAAAGGACGAAATAATTCCACCAAAATCGTTCATCATGCAAGTGCTAATGGAATATTCATGGAGGCAGCCATATTGAAATTGCCAGGCAGTTGGTCTGCTATATAGTGAGAGCATAGGAAAATCTGCTTCTCCTTTGTTGAATACTCATCTTAAGTACTTGCTGACCACCCTATCTGATGACAAGTCGTCTAAAGCTGCACATGGACACGGGTATGGAAAAAGGGCGTATGGGCACATACGCCCCTTTTTCAGAGAACTCCTCAATTATGGAGCGCACAAATGTACTTTCCTATTGTTCTGTTGATAATTTCCAAGATTCACGTGAAAGATGAACTTTAAAAAACTCTGTTCCAAAGGATATCATTTCATTGACTTCTCATCGCATCTGAAGAAATGAGGGCGTGGAGAGATAGTCAGATTTTCGTTGAGTTTACACCGTTCTATCTAGAAAAAGGCTTCAGCTTTCGTTGAAGTAATTGCAGCTTTCTAAAGCTGGGTTATTTGGTGATTAGGGGGTATACAGGTCAAATCTCGTTACAACGAATTCCGTTACTACGAAAATCCCACTATAACGAAAATATTTCCAAGCCCTGGCCGATGGCCCATAGTAATAGTACTTTGTAGATCTCGTTACAACGAAATTCGTTACTACGAATAATTCAGTACAACGAACGCTTTTTTTTCCAGTCCTTGTACGTATAATAGTCACTCGTTATAACGAAAAAATATCTAACACCTGATTGTTTGCGAAGAGATGATCGTCTATGGTTCGCTCCTTCCCTTTGGATCTTGAGAGAGTCCGAATTCTGTTTCCCACGCTTATGGCATAAAAAGTGTTAGCACAAGGAGGAACGTGCAGTAGTCGGCGCAGGCTAGTCGTGGCCAAAACCTCATCACTTACAACAGTGTACCTGTGCGCCCCATCCCGCAGACATGGCTAACAAGGGAAACAAGAAATGCGGGCAGTTTTCGTCAGAAGAAAAAATGAAAGTAGTAGAAGCAGTATATTCCGGCAGGAAAAAAGGAGACGTGGCAAAAGAATTAGACATCACTCCCTCTACGTTATCCACGTTCTCGAAGGATTGTGCCAAAATGGAAGAAAAGTTGAGGAAAGCGGCTCTGAGATCAAAACGAAAGAGAATGCGCGGTGCGTTTTACGATGACATTGACAAGGCAACACGAACTCTTGCGCAATCCAAAATGACGGATTTTCTCCAAACACAATAAAGTGGAAAATTACTGCATCTGTGGTCTGTACGTTGGAAGACATAGCTAATTTGAATAAAGAATGTTTCTTTTGAACTTACTTCGAGCAATATTCGATACAATGAAATTTCAGGACAACGAAATAATCAGGTCACCCCCTGAAGTTCCTTGTAACGAGGTTTGACCTGTAGTATCATAAACATACCAAAAAATTCGATTTTTTTTAATTTTGGCAAGGAAAATGGACTTTTGTCCCACCGTGGGATGGCTAGTTTTTCGCTTGCAATGTCCTATGGGTTATTCCCCCCCAAATCACCCAATGGAGAAAAATCCACTCCTTCTTACGTCTCCTTTCCAGTGAAAGGAAATATTTTTTACATGTTTTCTGATAAAAACAGGATGAATTCCACTTCAGAAATTTCTATCATATATCATGAAAAGAGCGTTACCATTTCCCCGGTCTTCTTGCTTCGATTGTAAAAAAAAAACTGTAAAAAGCACTGGTTTTGCTTTCCATGTTCTCTCGAATGCTTCCTATATGAGCTTGGTCTCATGCTTTGCCTCGGAGTTGAGGCGTTCCAGCTCAAGTGGTCAAATTTTAGTCACTTCCGTTGGGCTCCAGACTCCGATTTGCTTGGAAAAAATTATTGCATGCTGGCAATCAAGACTTATGAAAAAATCCAAAAATTTTGGCTCTCTGGTTCTAACAGATCTCGAGATATGCAGCCCCAAACTTCGCCCCCAAGAGGAAAAGTATCCTTTAGGGTTAAAGCGCTATCTATGGTCCTAGTCGAGCTAGAAACGCGTTTTTGGACTTTTAAGTAAAGCTGAGACTACGTAGAATCGCATTATTAAATGCATTTTCTACTACGTTTATTAGAAATTGAGTTATGCAATTTCCAAAATTGTAAATATTGCAGAATTTTGCACGCAAATTATTAGCACTAAGATGCATTGTAACACCACGACCTCTCGTAACATTGTTGACTAAGGCAGTGGCAATTTAATAAATAAATTTCAACTTCCTACGTTTTTTGAAACAACTTAAAATTAAACTTGAAAAGTCCAAAATTGCCTATTTTCACCAACTTTGGCGGATCGTACTTCAGAAGTACGATCCGCCAAAGTTGGTGAAAATAGGCAATTTTGGACTTTTCAAGTTTAATTTTAAGTTGTTTCAAAAAACGTAGGAAGTTGAAATTTATTTATTAAATTGCCACTGCCTTAGTCAACAATGTTACAAGAGGTCGTGGTGTTACAATGCATCTTAGTGCTAATAATTTGCGTGCAAAATTCTGCAATATTTACAATTTTGGAAATTGCATAACTCAATTTCTAATAAACGTAGTAGAAAATGTATTTAATAATGCGATTCTACGTAGTCTCAGCTTTACTTAAAAGTCCAAAAACGCGTTTCTAGCTCGACTAGGACCATAGATAGCGCTTTAACCCTAAAGGCCACTTTTCCTCTTGGGGGCGAAGTTTGGGGCTGCATATCTCAAGATCTGTTAGAACCAGAGAGCCAAAATTTTGGATTTTTTTTATAAGTCTTGATTGCCAGCATGCAATAATTTTTTCAAGCAAATCGGAGTCTGAAGCGCAACCATCCCTTGAGCTGGAATGCCTGTTATGAATTTTTTTTTCAAATTAACAAATCGCATTCAACTTTATTTATAACAGTTCGTGTCCTCCCAAAAATAGCATGGTGTTAAATGGTTCGGCGCTTTATGTGGTTAAGCTAAGGTTACTATTTTATTATGAAAAAAATCAGAAATATTCCAATTTGACTTTTATATTTATTGTTTTATTGTCATTTTAACTCAGATGGAAAAAACTTCCCTGAGCCAGGAAAGAGTTAAAGATAGAAAGCCGCATCTGCTGAAAATAAACAATGCACGGAAACGCAGAATTCTCAGAGTTTCCGATAGTGTTCGTTGTGTTTTCTGAACTCAGCAATACTGGCGATGAGGCGCATGGGCATGAAGACTTCTTGCAATTATGCACTATATTCTTTGTGGTTTGGGTTCTTTACACTGTGCCCCAAGTAACTGTCGACCACCCGGACATTCTAATGCAACCACTTTCACGCGCTACCCTTTTCCTTATCAAATGACCTATAGATCGAATGCTCCCTGGAGCCAGAGAAAGCCACGTTTATTATTATGTGATAGTTTTTTAGGGAAATTCCTCTGCCTGCCTAAGAGTACTTGTCAAAATATTGCCTTTCCAGGGAGAGGAAGCAGTGTGTCACCGAAATTCAGCTTCAGATATTTACAATGATGAAAGTTATTACAGCTGATGAAAAGGTGTCCCTTTTCCCACAACAATTGGCCATTTTAAAAGAGTCTATTTGCATTGTTGAGGTCTCTACTTTTCGGGTACAAAGAGATATTCAGAACTTAATGGTGTCCTTATCTAAATGAGACCATAATCAAAGTGCTGCCTTTATAACTTTCCGGTCGCTGGTCTGGATATCGGAAAGTTGGGCAGGGTAGATAGACGAAGCTCGTCCGGATTGTCGAAAACCCGCCCAAGTGGCCATTAATTTTTCTTTTTTTTTTCAGAAGACTGCGCTCCCCGAGTATAACAGAATTTGTCATTTATTCTCTTTCTTATATTTGTTGTCCATGCGAATGGAAATAGCTGCCTCAGTTATCTCGAGCAGTCAACTCCTAAGAAACCCCGAATATTCTTCTGCGTTTGATGCACGCAAAAAAAGCGACTAAGGTGCGCTTTCCAGGGACAGCAGGGCTCCGTTCTCCTCTGTGCTCTCAACAATGAGCGCATGTTTTTGTGAAGGATGTGTCTCTTCTTCGCAGGAAGAAATGCGAATCGTGCGCTTCTCAGGTTTTTTTTGTGAAAGGGGGGCACCAGGCCGGACAGCATCATGTTCAAGTTTATCACGAAACTTCGTGGCTGAGACTGTCGATTTTGGGATATTCAAATCTAGCATTGGAGGCCTAGGGGAGACCAACGAAACTCGAACTATTTTTCCGTCCGATTATCAATATCTTACGAAATTATCAGTCCGAACTGGTGAGATGTTTTCCTTCCATTAACATATTCCTGAAGAAACTCCTACACTAAATTGTGCTTGAACCCCGAGGTCTATAGAACAAATTTCATGGAGATACCATACAACTGAAACACGATTGCTTCATATTCAATATCTGAGAGCGCTCCGATTTCATGCTCGTACTTACTCTCTCGCTAGATATCTCATAGGAAATTGGCAATACGACATTTTTCGTAAAACAGGACAACTACAGGGATATAAGTTCAATCGCCAGAGAGAAAGTCCTACAACTTGCCGATACCTTTATCCTAAGCGTTCGAGTTAAGTTGCATATTCCTGAAACGTTCGAATTTCGTGGGTTTCCCCTACCTCAGTTTGCTTCTTTTTCTTTTTTTCTTACTCATGTCTAAACGCCTCAAAACTTCTCGAGACCCCAATGACAAGGACGGATGAGATTAACCTTAGATGAGGGGGATCACTGCAAGGAGTTAAAGTATTTCAGAAGTGAGACATCCCGATTCAAGGGAAGGAAGCAGGTGGATGGAGAGGGGAGTTTTTTTCTCTAGTTTTTATTATGGGGTGAGTGGGAGTGGAGATGCGGGAAAGGTACCCAGAATACTTTTTCTGCTGCATTTCGTCTTTTGCTGGCAAGTCCGAATTAACGGGGGAGAGTGACCCAGGGGATCAGGAAACTCCTCCATATAAATGGAAACTACGGAATGACGGCGTCCGGATTAAAGGAGAATTTTACCTTAGATTCTGAATATGGAACTTTTACCGGGAACATTCCTCAAGCCCGAATCACCAGAAGATCAGGGTTAATGGCGTTCGGATTTACGAGGTCGACTTATTCTTCTTCCCACACATCCCACCTGAGAATTCGTCTGTTGACTTCCTTGTTGAGTTAGCAGCTCGTGGTATTAAGCAGTAGTGGATCATCAATGGAAGTCGGGTAGTCCCTAGCAAGATACATAGACTATCAGATAGGCTCGAGTGGCTCACGCGCCTAGCGGCCGAGGAGGGAGCGCAGTCACTTGAGGCACGTGAATGTGCGTGTAGTGACGTCACAGCTGGGATATGATTCGCCTTTAAGCTACCTCGGCGAGGGCTCAAAAGGGAATGAGTGGAATAGGCGCAGTCACGGCCTTTTATAGCGCAGTCACTTTAACGGCAGGTGAAAAAAGCCTTCACGCACCTAGCCACTCTGGAGGGCCTTGGTCCCTAGCTGATCCTGGCTCCATTGGTGATCCACTACTGCTGAATGCCACGAGCCGCCACAGACTTCTTCCAATGAGGTTATTCTGCCTGTGATGATCTATCTTTCATGGTGGGCGGAGGACACACGAGGATCGTGCGATTTATATCCTCTTCGGGTTTATCGTTATGAGAAGAATGAAGAGAGGCGAGATGAATAGGCAGTTTGTATCCCTTGAATAATGGTTCTCCCCTATCCCGGTAAGGAGGGAAGCGAAGCCGCCCTTTTATACCTGTGAGGGTATCCTTTGTTCTTTGCACGCCTCATTTGCTGTTTTTCTGCTTTGATCGGGGAAGCATGACATCATTCTTCCTTTCGGCGACAAGGCATACAGCTTAGAGAGGGCGTTACAAACTCGCTTGTAATATATAGTGTTAAAAAAAAAACACTCCATCCTTTTTCTATGAGTAAATGACCGTTCTCTTCCTCGAGAGTATTACATCTTGTGCGGGCTCTGATAGCTGGAATTCAAAATTGATGGAAGATGCCGCATTTGTAATCGTTTACCTCTTCTCTTCATATCATTAAAAAAAAGTCATCTCGGATGGGATTGAATCTGATATGTTGCTACCCATCCGACCTCGCGTCTTACCGTGACACCCTTTCATCCTAGACATGTTAGTCGATATTATTGATACCTTCTTACAGCAATGGAGTTTTGCGCGATTTAATGGTGGTATGACATCCTTACTTCCTTCATTCAGCACAGGACCTAAATCTTTCAGAATGTATCGCAGAAAATACAGCAACTGCTTGATGCTGCGTTAAAATTACCATAATATCCGAGGTTCTCTTATCCCATAAATATCGGAATCTGACATTTCCTGAGATTGTAATTTAATATGAATGACGGATTCAGAGTACAAAAAATTAATTACCTGGCCTTTTGATCCAATTTATTAATTAGGTTAATTAGTATACCAATCAGAATAAGTCGAAGAAAAACTAAACCCATCTCAATTGCATCCTCCTAATTTCTTCACAGAATGGAATTTTTCGAAGTTCAAATCGAAATCAATTCATTTTTTAAAATCAGAACTCTTGTGCAGTAACCAGAAAGTAAAATAATTATTGTGGCCTTCGCCCGCTACGCTGGCCGTCTAATGGGCAAAAATGTGAAAATGTTTACATAAAGATATGAAGCAGTTCAGGTCAAAACTAAACAAAAATTTTACGGTTTCTCGGTTGAACTTCTTCTTCAATTGTCAGATGGTTTCCGTCACGTTCTGGCCGAATTCGGAGTAAAGAAGAGCAACTAGTACACGATTATCGATTGTCAAACATTCCCCAGTCATTTTCCTCTAACTCCTTTCAATTGGAATCGATCACAATGGAGACACAATCCATCAAACACACGACTGACAATGTGACTCAATGCCGCAGGCGTGTTTTCACATGTGAACGCCTTTACATGACCCCCGAAAAAGGAATTCAAATTACGTCTCAGGAAAGGAGATACTATCAACAAAAATGCAGACACTTTTTCTTGATAGAATTATCTCTTCTTTCGAATGGTGTAAACCACGTCTCAATCAAATCTAGCGTTACTAAGTAATTAATTTTCAAAAGGTGAGCAGGACTCTTGACACCCCCTGTAGTAATTGCCGTCTGCAGGGTGAGTCGTTTATAGTAGATTAAAAGTATACCCAAGTTTTTATGGCCTAGCCTATGGCCCAGAACGGCAGAGCCTTGAGGGCCTGGCCTATGGTATAGAATGGCATAGCATCGTAGGTCTCGCGCGTTAGAGGTGGCAGTCACCACAGCTTTCGGCCTCTTTCAATTAAATGATTAGATATTCCGGAATTATGTGCTGCGAGAAGACCAGTAGGCTGTGCAAGTACAGTGGAGGAAAGAGGATGAGACACATGCAGTGCACTAGTTCAAATGAAATAATGACTTTGCGATATTCAATACAAGGATTTTCAATTGCAAATTCCATTCAAAGGGAATAATACTTAGCGGAAAGATTTTAATGTTTGTACTCTCGCATCGTAATTGCGCGTTAAATTCGTAGAGGAAAGTGGGGTAATGCTGAACACCTAAGGAAAATCAGGGGGAAAAAACACAGTTTCTGCTTGCATTCTGGAGACTCAGAAAAGCATTAAGTTTAAATGAGGAGTAGCGTAGGATTCCATGTCACTGAAAACCGGATTTAGATTAGTCGCAGATGTGCTCTGAGGAGATTTTTTCTGATATTCTCTAATTTTGCGTTTTGAATGTATACCATTTTCCAGAGGACCTGAATATATGCTACTTCCTCCTGCCGCACAATTGCACTTCTAGCACCGCTTTTGAACTCGTGCTGGTGTCAACCCTTTTGGATCATTGTAATACACCAACGTGAAGTACTCCCCGTAGCACTAACACCGAACAGGGATTGAGGTGACATTTCGAGTATGACCTGGTGCTACACTGACGCTAAACACCAGGGAATCAGGTTCACACAAACACTGTAGACCGAGTTCAAGTCGGTGCTAACTTGTGAATCGTGATACTTGAAACACTAACACGAGACACCAATATGCTGTGGGTGAGCCTCCTGAAACTTCTCAAGGAGGGAGCCTTCAACTTTTTACGTTTCTTCTTCCTGCTGTTGCATTTGACTTTCCCATGCAGCCGTAGATGAAAACGTCAGATGTATTTGAATTTCCATGTCGACTTAGCCTTTCTCATGCCAGACTTGACTTTGGCTCGCATAAAGATGTAACGATACAATTTTATCATATCCGCATGTCTGGGACGGGAGGGAGGGGATTGAGAAATATTCTCTCCTCGTTCTGCACGTAGATAGACTTGTTCAGAGAAGTAGCGAAAGTGTTTACTTGACTTTGCAGGGAATACCCATGCGATCATTACACTGCGATCATCACTCTGACGCTGTTGAACACGGGGAATCCACGAGTTGAGATATCTGAATGCGCCTTCCATCTACTCCTTCTCCTCGATAAGAGATTCTTCGGTGCTCCCAATCCCTTCCCCTTTGACGACCAGCCTCAACGTGAGTCCATCTCATTCTGCACCTCCTGATACAGATGAATGAGATCAGGGGATAAGGATTTCTAATCGAGAGATCAAAGCCTCTCCCGCCGATCCCGATGATTGGCACACCTGGTTCGCTGCCTCATGCACTGAGTCCTTGGGTGGCCCCATCTTCTAATATACTGTATATAGATGATCGTGACTGAATGATTGACTGACGCTAATTCTAACCATGAAATGGGGAAAAAGGGCTACTCGCTGTTAGCTTCGGTGGTGAGCTCATCCCATCAAGAGTTACACAAGCTATAAATTGCAGAACTTATGAGTTATTCTCTTCTTGTGATTATTTATAATGAGTAGCAAGACTAGTGGTTCTGCAAAGAGGAGAAAACGACGGCAAGCAGATCGAGAGCTGCTGAAAGTAAATGAGATTCTACTTATTTTGCTGGAAGAGCTTCAAGCTCTGATAATGCTGTTACTTTAGAAACCAATCCCCCAGACCCGCAAGGTGTAGCCACTGAGAATAATCTCCTGGGAAAAGAGGATGCTACTGACGATCCTAGAGTCGCATTGGAGGAGTATTGCTTTATTTCACGCAGCGACGTCGGGACATACGCTCCTGAACTGGAAATCGACGTGGCTCTGGCAGATGTAACCGAGCCAGCGTCAGGCGGCCCGGGCCCTGCTACTTCATGCCAAGACTTGTTCGGTGCTCTTTTGCGCGAGAGACATCCAATTGACAGAAGAAACTCTCCAACAGATGTAGTCACTTCCCAGATGAAGAGATTTATCCTGGAGCAAGGATCACGCCGGCCGAAAGGGCCCTACCTGTGGGATAAAATCCTCACCGCTTGTTCTCAGAATCACGAACAGTATCACAACGATATCGGGGCTGTCCACCCGTAACCTAGCTGAGTTTTTCCCGAAAACTGACTATACAGGGTGGGCCAAAAAAAAGAACGATTTTCAATTATACTTCTCTCAATACATATATTTTAATGCGGTTTGTAGCATTGTAAAGAGGATAGAATCAGCTTCAATATGGTATACTTTCATTTCGAAAATCTTCAACAGTTTCAGAAATGCTGAAGCTCATATGAACTGCACACAAAAACTGCATTGTTTTTGTAGCAGTGGGAATGGAAGGCGGCAGCTGGAAGTCACATGCAGTCTGCAGCTGAGTGTGTGGCAACAGTTTTTGTTTATTCTTCATATGTGCTCCAAAATTTCTGAAACTGTTGAAGATATTTGAAATATAAGTGCACCATTTTAAAGCTTATTCATTCCTCTTTCAATTGCTACAAACCGTAAATGTTGCGAGTGAGGTATAGTGTATCATGGAAAACTGTTTTTTTTTTTAGCCCACTCTGTATAGTGTGGATTGCGAGCTCGCATTCAAATACGGGGATGGGACTGTTCCCTATTGCTCGAGCATTTACAAGAGACTGCCAGTTCCTGCTGCTTTCGTAGCCCAGGGGCCTGTTGCACTGCCTCAGTAAAGCCAAACTTATGAAGCATGGTAAACAGGGTCCCAAAGACTGACTTAACTGAGGCAATACAATTGGCCCTCCGTCTAATCTTAGTCTGGCTTCCACGCACAAGAATGTTGGACTTGATGAATGTAAGTCTTGACTTTTCCAGTGAATGAAAAGGTTTTGGAAGCTTTCGGCATCTTGTGACGCTTAAGTGCTTCGGTTGCGTGACCGTCGCTCCCAGAGCTGCTACTTCTCACTGAAAGAGTTCTAGGACGGAACATTTTCGGCAAAATGCAACGCATCCCAAAGCAAAATCAAGAAAGATGTCTCATGCTATAACTCAGGAGGTAAAGCGTATTTTATCCCCGCAGATGGGTCAATCCTGTGTTACATCAAGTAATTCGGGACATGAACACCCGATTATTGTCGTGGTTGCCTCTTGAAACTCCTAAGCTGAGGTTTAAAATTTGAACCTATCCTTATGAAATAAAATGTCATTTCCCTTAGAAATATATTCGGCAAACAAATGGAATACGCTTGATGCAGTTTACTTGCGCACTCACTCGTCATTTCCAGTAAGGCTACGAAATACCTCACTAGAAAAGGAAATGCAATGCAAGGCAGACTTATACTCAAGGACGCAAAGAATGACCCAAGTGATTTTGTGCATTCACGCGGTCAACCAGCGACAGTCAACATGGATATTTATTCTCTGCCAAATTTTTACATTTTGTGCAGTTGGAAATCGCTCAGCCACTCGGAAGAATGAATCGTTTCCCGGCTCATTCTTTTTGGAATATTATCCACTCTCACTGCAGCTAGTCATCTTAGTCATCTGAAGAACTTCTCAAGAAAGTATGATTTAATGATTGTATAATGTCAGGCCTTACCCTATGTGAACACACTGAGGTGGCTTGAGATTAAACAGGCTTGTAAGTCAAACTCACACTTAGTAAGGGTCATTGCAACCGACTAATATTAAAGACAGGCTCCCAAAGACTGACTTTGCATTAAAGTCGGACTTGACAGGGCTGGTGCAACCGGCCCCAAGTAGGCCTGTTTTCAATGACTGACTTTCGTCGAGTTCCCATATCCTTTCCCTCTGGTTAGAATCGCAAATATACCCATGCACGACAATTCGAAGCTGGCTCTGAATCCCCTTTCCTCAAGGGGAGACTAAGAGCAAAAAATCGAGAAAAGACGCACACTTTTTTGCCCCAGGACATTCTCACAACTTTCAGCTTTCAGAAAAACCTAGTTTCAGTATGTTGTGATCACGATTTTTCACATTTTTTACCCTTTTTCTAATAGCAAATATTTTCGTGAAAAGGAACAACCATTTTTGAACGCGAATATTTGGCCAAATAATGCATTCTTTCAGCAGAAAGAAGGAGGCCATGAAGCTTCAGAAAGTCAAAGAAAAAGCTTCACAAGAGGAGTAGGAAGGTGTGCAATACAAAACTGGGGGGTTTTGAAGTGAAAATTTGGATTCATTTGTATCGTGAAACTATGAAAAACTTGGAATTTAATTTTCTCGACGTATAAAAAAAAGTGCATATATAATAACTATTTCCCAAATTACTCCGGCAACTGCTATCAGATTTTCGAATAACATGACAGAAATAGTACATTTTTGCATGGAAATTTTGGAAATTTCCCTATTTTTGCTCCCAACAATCTGTAGCTGCATGTTTTATCATGGAGTCCGATGAATTTGAAGAAGTTTGGTTGATTCGTTCAACTGTGGCTTGGGAAATGCCAGATGTACTAACGTTTTAGATTTTCCGAGAATATCTCAGGAACCGCTGGAGCTTCATGTAAAAATTATGTTGCAAAAAGATATTCGGAATGCAAGCTTTTCAATTGTAACAGCAATTTTTACTTTTAGCAAAGCATCTCAATTTTTATTTTTTGCTCATACGAGGGCTGTTTAATAAGTAATGACCGTCCCTTAAATAAAAAAAACATGGGTTCTTTTCCTCACAGAAGTTTCTTATTTAAATACCCTCGATTTGCATCAAAGCTCAGTCTTCCTAGAAATTTTCGGGGTTCTAGACCCGTTCCGTGTGTCTTACACTCTTGGAAAATTCCTAGCGTTTCGGGAGTAAAAAGTGAGCACACTGTGAGCTTTTCAAATGTTCTCACTTATTACTCACCAAAGGCTCCCTCATCGCTCGTATGGAAGTGAACACCTTGAAGTTCTTTGCCAGGCCACTAGATGGAGGCAAGGGTCTCGTTTTTCGCACTGTATACAAAAGTTCTCTTCCCTCTTTCCCGTGAATCATCCCTCGCAGGATTGTTTAGTGCCTCGTCATATGTCACGCTTAGTCTCACTATAGAAATCAATAAACTCGGACACTTCTTCATTTGTTATCCACATATTCGAAACAGATTCATAGAGCCTAGGCCATAAAGAAGCTCATATTCCTGATGAAGGTCGAAAAGTTTCATCCGCAGAGGAGATCTAGAATACATAAGGGGCGTCCGTAATGTCAATTTTACTTTTTCTTCAACTTGATGAGAGAACGAGGAAATCAAGAACTGATATCGTGGACACTTCATGGAACCGTAAGAGGTAGTCCATTCTCTGACATCTGCTGTAATCAGTACAGTTAGATGTAGGTCAACGCCTGTACTGACAAAAATCGAGAGCGAAAGCAGCACACAGTATATATGAGGATTTGCGTATTTGCATGACATACCTATCTCTTTCTGAGGGGGGTGCACTTTTACTTAGGAAGAGGAGAACATTTTTACTCCGTGGTGATGGAGCAAATTCGCTCCTTTCCCGTAGTGGAAGGGGAGTGAAACTGGAGTCAGCGACTTTACTCTCTTTTTTGAGAAAAATCGATCTCCTTTTTCTAAGAGTGTAGGAACTTCCAGAATAGTGCTCGGTTTTTCACTGTGATCAGAAATGGCGGACTTCCCGAAACAGTACGTTCGCTTCTACATTTTTGCCCGGCAGCAGCTGGGACAGCCTCTGATCGTCTACTTGCTAGCATAATTGATCATCATAAAGTTCTTGTAGCACTTTTATCGACTGGAGCATTGGTATAGCAGGAATCACTGCTGTATCGTATGCAGTGGATTAGTTACTCTTTTCATTGATCGGAAGTTCTGAAACCAAGTATTCTGAAGACCATATCTGCAAGTTTGCACATCATCCCTGGTGCTTCCTGCTATCAGTTCAACTTTAAGCACCAAAGGTACTTGTACTTGGAGACAGGAACACTATCCGAAGGTGCTAACTTAGCCTGCTTGAGAGCTCAGTCGGTTAAGGCAAATGCTGTAGACGCAATAATAGCAGATCAGCTGATTGGCATGTCTAAGTGCCACAGTGAATTAACCCGAGATAAATTTATCTCTTGCGTCATCTGTAAAAAGCTTTAGTTGCAGTCTTTTGAAATGTAGAAAACCGTTCTCTTGCAAGAGCATAAGTTGGAATACACGGGATGTGGGTGATGCTGAAGCGACCCACGTGATCGCATATTGTAATGCTATTAGTTTCTCCGTTGTGAGACTCACCCTTCTCGCCTAAGCCCTGCCCACAACTCCACATAGGGCTTTTTCACCGACGTCACAAGATGACGTTTAACCGAGGAGCAGAGCGCACATCCGCCATGCTGGAGTACAGGGGAGCGGGGGCTTCGATTGATAGGCCTATGTTACGGGTGTAGTCTCATTTAGTCTGCATCATGATTACCAGTTTTTCCGCTTATTTTGAGACCCTGCAAGGCACAGCATAAGACTGCTATCTGGAGAAGATGAAGATGTGCGAAGACTGTGATCCTTACTCGCTGAAGCCCTGTGATGGTCGGGTAGATGATCCCAAGTTCTGGCCTAAAATGCGATGCATTCCATTTTTCGCAATAGCGCCTGCTAGTCATGGCGGAATTCTTAAAGCAATGCCCTTGACTGCAATGTCATCTTGTCGTATCATTTCAACGGAAAGTCATATCGTTAAAGGGTTGTTTCGAAAAGACGGCGTATGAAAGAACTGAGAACTCCACGGAACTGAGTCCACGATTTGATGGGAAATTCGAACTACGGTATTCACTTCTCTCTCCCGTACTTACGCTTAGAGCATCACACACCATCAAATTCAGGTCTTACCTTCTCACCTGAGACCTAAAGAGACGACCCGATCTAAAATCCTCTGCCGAGGACACCTGTTTTGGGCTACCTTCCTAATCATGGATTTAGGTCTGGACCTGTACGGATACCACGCAGCCAATTGGTGAAACAGCATACATCATCATCTCTGCAGGTCCGTCACTCTCAAAGACTCAGGGAACCACCTTTGCAAGTGTCGGTACTTGCTCAGACCTGCATAGACCCGAGAAATTCATCATAGTTGAGCAAAATGTCACCGTGTTTCTTGCCAAACGTAGTCTGCCTGTACTCCAGCATGGCGCGGAGGCGGTGTCTCCCGAACTTTGACGTCACGTGAAAGACCTATTGTATCTTGCACACGTACAGAAACGCTACGGAACTGCATTATGTGCAGTTCAAAGGGTTGTTTACCTTGATTGTGTGCCTTAAGACCTCTGCCCAGTGGCGTATTTTGGCTGAAGGGTCGGGGGGGGGGGGGGGGGGGGGGGGGAGGNCAGGACGAGGATCTTCCCTCAACGGGGGGGGGGGGCAAGGCAACAGAGCAGGGGCGCCAAACCCCACCCGAGTGATATCAGGTGAGAAAATTATTTTCTCAAAGGGAGCACCAGGCTCTGTCCTATGGGCGCCAGGGGGGGCGGCTGCAACCAAAGCAGCCGGTGTCTATGATGACTACTTGGCATGGCTACTTTAATGGAGAGTTTGGCCCTTCCTTGTTCAGTCCGACTATGTTGACATCCTAATAATTAGAGAGAGCAAGTGGAGGTGGAGGCAGAGAGATTTATTTTATTCTCAGAGACGCGAAAGAGAGAGAGATGAGAGTATGGTGTGAGCTTGAGCTTGTGGGGACTGCTGTTCCCAGCGAAGTTGAAGCCTGGTGTGCCGCGTGAGTTCCATTCCGTTCCCAGTTCCAGTCCCGCCCCCGTTGAGGGAAGATCCTCGTCCTGGTCCCTCGCCCCGGTTGCATCGTCCCCACATCAGCTCCCTTGCCACTCGCCGGAAATTCCTTCCGCTCACGCAATAGAGGAGGAAGTTAATAGCGTAATTGGCGTAGAAGAGAAGCATTGCTATCGTCTGGATGACCTCCAGCTTTTCCCCCATCTTCCTCCCTTCCTCTCCTTCCGTTTCCTTTCATAAAAAAGAGAAATAAAAAAGTTCCCCGTCTTCTCAACCGGGCCAGGCTTCTTTTAATCAGGATTTATTTTTCTTTGATGAAGAACTTTTTCATTGGCAACACTCTGGTCTGTAGGGCTTCATGTCATCTTGAAACGCGTTCAATCTGAAGCTCAATGAAAATCACCTGCGAGTTTCATGAGAGGAGAATTATGTGAAATAACTTAACAGCATGGTCTAGCCAGCAGTTTTTTTTCCCCCATGAAGGCTTCCTACAGAGCGTCTGGTTCTATGCATTATGCCTGGTCAGGGTGGTCCACAAAAATGGGCCACTAACTAGAAATAACCAATGTAAGATCGTACTATAATAGCAAGTTCAAAGTACAGAATGAAATTCCACGCATTAATGTACATTTAGACGTGAACATAACCATAAATACAATGACATTGCAATTGAATTTGAAATTACCATAACAATATATTCCCAATATAGTGGTAAACATTTTTTGGGTCACCCAGTATGATCTGCAATACATCAGATCCGATTTTCCTAGAAATATCGACTAATGCAAGTGAACCAATCGTTTAAATTCGACATCATTCATCTCAGAAACACTGCTGTAGAGGTTAATCCTTTTGAAATCAATCCTCTGAAGCTTCTTATCAAATGAAACTAATAATCGTTACGTGGTATTCTTTGCGATCTGAGGACCTGGATGGGTACGACTGCTTTCCAAAAGTTGTTCTCTAGTAATCGCTTTCGTCAGACACCAATGTGTGCTTCCCGGTGCAAAGATTCGCTTTTCCTGGCTCTGGGTTGATGAAAAAAATTAAGATGTGCCAAATAGAAGGCATTCACAGTTTCAGGTTGTAAAGAAGAACTTGCCATCCCACAGGAAAAGGGACAAAGGTACACAATTTTCAAAACGAATGGACTAATCAACAGTTGATGCCACCACAAAGAGTACATCCTAAAGTATGCAATTTTCTGTTTTCATCATTTTAGCTGCGATGCCATGCAACATCGCCATTTTTAATGTAAGGCAACCAATATGGTCATATCTCGACTCCACAGTTACTGTTTTTGATGCTACCTTGAAAATGTCACATATGCAAGAGCTGAAAATATGGGGGTGTGTGACACATCATGCATCCTGTTAAAGGAATCGTTTTATCCTCTAGGTACCAATGTAATCGAATCTTCTGCGACATCTGGAAGATGAATGAATTTTCACGTGTAACATGAGTCACAAAATTGTCATTTTAATTTTCACTATTCTGTCTTTGCTTTCACGGGCAAATGCTGCTGGTTCCTTCCAACTATCTGGTACTCCAATCCATGAAAATATAA
Organism: Darwinula stevensoni; assembly: GCA_905338385.1. Lineage (NCBI taxonomy): Eukaryota > Metazoa > Arthropoda > Ostracoda > Podocopida > Darwinulidae > Darwinula > Darwinula stevensoni. Next base: position 33,002 of record CAJPEV010001997.1, read on the forward strand.
CTAGGATCATAAACTGCATCCGTGCAGTATCCCTTGGCTGTGCAACCTTTGTAACGTGAGTCACTAGTGGCACGAGTCACATAGTGATGGTTTTCTTCCTCTACACCAGGGGTGTCAAACATACGGTCCGCGGGCCGAGTCCGGCCCGCGGAGGTGGTTCATCCGGCCCGTGAAATTTCCGCTTGGATTGACTGATAGCACAAATTTCGGTGAAAAAGTATGGGTGCGGCCCGCCGACCAATTTGAGTTTGACACCCCTGCTCTACACTGATTTGGTGTGTAAGTGAATAAAAAAAATCAGCAAAGTTTCGCTGAAAGGCAGAAACGAGGGGAGAGAATTCGATCACTGGTCTTGTTCTTGTTCTTCTGCCTTTCTCCCCTTCGTTTCTGCCTTGCAGCAGCACTTTATTGCATTTTTTATTTGCTAACACCAAATCAATATAGAGAAAGAAAACGTCACTGTGTGAGTCATGTCACTTGTGACTCACGTTACAAAAGTTGGACATCCAAAGGATATTGAATCGGTTCTGTTTATTCAGTCGGAGCAGTCTTATTTTGATGCATTGGATTCCTGCATACCTGGTAGGAACCGGCACATTTGCCAATGAAAACAAAGACAGAGTAGTGAAAATAAAAATGTCAATTTTTTGTGACTCATGTTACATGTGAAAATACATTAATTTACAAGACGTTACAGAAGATTCGTTTGCGTTGGTAACTGAGGAAAAGACGACTCTTTTGACAGAAAAAATGCTATGCTCCCCCCAGATTTTCAGCTCTTGCTAAATATAATCTTCAAAAAAGTATCAGAAACACTTAGGGTTGTACCAAATCATCAGCTACTACCGGTATCGGCCGCCGGTGCTGGTGCCGGTGCCCAAAGGACGGGCAAAGCGAAAAAATATTACATGTGAGTGTGGACGCGGCTAGGCGCCGGCCCTCCTGTCTCGCTGTAAGCCTCTCCTGCCAGCCTCTCCCAGACAAAAATGTTGATTTTATTATATTCCAGCCCGATATAGGAACCGGCGGAGGAAAATAGCAATAAATAAGGGGAAATCATTGCATTTCCATTTACGTCATGATTTTGCAAGGAATGTGTCACAAAATGCTCTCAACAGCAACAATGAGTAACAAGCTAACCACAGACGGCTTTATAGAGAGACAGACAGGCTGGACAGGATCGAAAGTTGTCTATCGTTTCAAGGAGGCCTACTGATAAGCATCACATAGCTTCAAATCAGGCCTATTCGAATGTGTAGACGATTTCAATCGGCACCGATCGATGGTTATGAGGAAAAAATCGACCATCGGCCCACCGGTCAAATGTGGCCATCGGTACAGCCCTAGAAACAGTGTATACTGTGAAGAGTCAAGATATAGCTACCGCAAATTCAAAACGGCGATACTGCATGGCATTGCAGCCAAAATTATCAGAAGCACAAATTATATGCTCTCTAATGCACTCTTCGTGGTGGTATCAACTGTAAGATCGCCCGTTCCTTTTGAAATATTGGTGCTTTTGTCCCTTTTCACGTGTAATTTCCGGTTACATTTTCTGAGCCAAATTTATAGTATTATGTTTATTGTTAAGTTCATGCCTGTCCCTTCTGCTGCCATTGCTATGGCGATGAGTAATATAAAACAAACTCGCTATTGTCGCGCCTTCGGCGCTCCATTCCAAGGATAGTGATTAATACAATTATTTATTTTCAAAGTGAAAAAAAAAACATTTTAAACATATCTGCCCGTTGGAATGTGTATCGAGAGAGAACAAACCAATATTTTCATCGGAATAATTACTCCCATTGTTTCTTGTGTGCCTAACGTCAAATCTCTTTATAATCTGTCCTGAGGGGTCATATTTGAAAAGTAGGACACGTACTCAGCTATCGAATAGGTACATCGGCAACAAGTTTCAACTTCCTTTATTTCTCTCCTTCATTGAATCAGAAAAGTATCCGAAAAAAGAACCTTTTGCAAAAAATGTGCCCTCAGGGGTTTCACCTAAAAATTAACCTTTTTTTTTTTTTTACTGAAATCAATGCTCGGAGAACAACATGCATGCGAAGTTTCGTCCTTATTCGTTTTCTCTTTTTGCTGGTGCAAGAATATCTTTGGAAAAGCTGACAAAGCCAGAATATGTGCTCTAGGGGTATGCACCACAAAACTGGAATTTTTTCTGAACAGTCCAGTTATTGCTGTGCCAAGTTTCTTATTTCTATCTCTGTACAATTCAGTGGACAAAAAATTATTTGAAAACGTCACCTCCCAAAATTATGCCCCCAGGGCATGTATACAAAACTTGACATTTTTTCTGAACTCAGAGTCTCAGTAGTCCATGTCACGTTTCAGCTTTCCATGTTCATCCGTTTGACTGAAGCAAAAAAAATATTTGAAAACATCTCCCCCTGAAATTTGTGCTCCTAGGGTATTTGCCTCCAAAGTCTGAATATTTTTAACTCATCATCCCAATAGATACTTATGTATCAAGTTTCACCTTTCTATCTCTGGCCAATTCGGTAGGACTAAAAAAAAAATATTTAAAAACGTCACCCCCCAAAAGTGTGCCCCCAGGGCATGCATCTGAAATTTGACATTTTTCCTGAACTTTGTGTCTCAGTAGGCACGTCCATGCCAAGTTTCAGCTTTCCATGTCTTTTCGTTTGACTGAAGCAAATATAAATAATTAAAAACATCTCCCCTCAAAATGGGTGCCCCTAAGGCATGTACTACCTCCAAATTCGGATTTTTTCTGAACTCTGCATCCAAAAAGGTACAAGTGTACCAAGTTTCAGATTTCTATCTTCTCTAGAACATGGTTAGAATTAGCGTCAGTCACGATCGTCTGTATATATTAGAAGAAAATGGGAACAGCTCACCATTCTAGTTGCTTGAGTGCGCTGTAACAAGTCACATTTTGTGTAACGGGTCAAAAAAAAATTTCCAAGTTGAATAGCTTATTGGTAGATTTAGGAATTTGTATAATCAATAAACTATTACCTTTCTTCAACTCCTTCCTACGACAAAATTCAAACTCCTCGCATTCCTCTCTGAGGGTACCAACATGAGCGAAATTTTGCGTGCTATTCCTCTCACAACACAGAATCGCTCCAGCAAATTTGAAGCTCCATCTCCCAGGGGTTGTGGAAACCACTGAATCTCGTTTTCGGAAGATGTGAATTTCATTCCGGTTTCCCCCCCCCCCCCCCACCCCCCCCCCACCCCCCCNNNTCCCCCCCCCCCCCCCCCCCCCCGCCCCCTGAGTAGCCACTCCTGTGATGCTTTCTGAAGAAAGAGACCAACCAGGAGAAAGATAATGACTTTTAGGTGACGAATAGTGCCCTTTTTGTTGCTTGCGATGCACCATTTCGCCATTAAAAAAAAATGAAATTAGCTGTCGTTCATTTAGAATTAGAGCGCTCAGTCCGATTCCGTCCCCCAGTGTTGCCGGATATCATGTCTGAGTTATGTCAGATTCATGACTTCTTCGGCCTTAGTATCGTTGTCTGGATAATCTGTTTTTTAATGTAGGAGACATTATTGTGCTGAATTCATGGGATGAGCTGAGATTGAGACGGTGGTTTGCAGTGGCCGATCGATTTGGTGTAATACGGAGATATCTCGTCCGGACATCCCTAAAGTAACATGATGGCGGCTAGCTTCTATGTCATGCTTTCTAAAGGCATTTTCTTCTGGAAACGAGTCGAGACGGTTTTGGGGAACTCTGGACAGGCCTAATGTTCCCCGACCGCACTGAAGTGGTTCATGAAATTCAAAAAAGACCTTTAATCGGTCTAACGTTACACGTTTTCTGTTAAATGAGCCATGAGAGACTGAATAGATCTGCGATTGGCCTAACGTTACACGTCCTCAACGAGGTATCTGGAAGACCAGGGATTTATCCTTACAGGTCTAATTGGTCCGTAGGTCGAGGATTGAGTTTCTTTTGAACAAAGAAAGGTAGGCCTAGGTTCGACCCAAAGACAGTCCGTCGGTTAGCTAGTGAGTTCCGTAGAGAAGGGGGGAAGGTTGAGGTTGAGGTAGAGGTAAACCTTTGAAAATTGGTTTTCACATAACTACATAAAATATATATTCCTCTCCTTTGAGGACAGCGAAGTATTGGCTAAATCCAACTACAAATGAAAGCAGAATTCCTTTACGGAAGACCTACAGTTGGAGATCGTTTCCTGTCGTAACATGAGTCATGAGAACTTGTTTCAGTTTCTCTCGCACGCAGAAGAACTGAAAAAAGCGTATTATTATATCCAACTAAAACTCAATGCCTAAAATCGTGATGCCTTCAGGGAAAATCTGATATTGACGTTTTGGAAGTCAGGGTTTAACTAATTGCTGAAAATTTTGTGTAAATGTAACATGAGTAACGATGGAATAACTCTTGTGGATTTGTTATGAATTTAGAAAACAGTCATTTTTGTGTTTGGAATCCTGAATCCTTGGAGGATAGATCTCAGACATTTACGAGTCGAAGAAATAATGACATCAAGGATAGAAATCCTTGTCGTAAATTTTATCGCTTGAGGACTTGAAGATAGTTTTCTCTTGGAGTCTCCACCTCATTACATTTGCTTTTACATAGTCCTTTAAATCCAAAACCCTAGCCTCAGTATTAGATCTTCTCTTTGAATTTTTTTCGCATTCAGTGATTTTAATGGTGGTATGCTGTGTGGTGCAGAAATGTTATAGCTTTTAAATGTCATTTATTTTAAACTAGAACTAATTTTAACGCCATCACGCGCAATACCCGCCATTTCCCCCAAAAATTGAATTTCACATTTTTCTCCAGACTCCGTAAGGGTAAGTGAAAGAGGAAGTTATGATAATAATGGTGGAATATTTTATGGGATCAAGCTCCTTCTATCTTCGTTTTGAAATGACATAACTTGCACTGGAACTTCTGGGTTGGCACTTGGTACCACGGTTATTGTTATGCAAAAACGGCTGATTTAGTATCGACCGATTCCCCTATTGGAAGCATGCACTAAAAAGAAAAGCCTGTGATTTCGTTCCATTTGTGGACTTCTGTTCCTCTTTTAAAAAGTTTATCACGCATCTCAATATGACGATGACCTCGGTATAGAAGAGGAAGCAAGTAGGTGCCGTGCTTAGGAGTTAGAGAATAATATTTTCGTTTATTATGCTGCTGTTGAGAGAAAGATAATATGAAGTTTAACGTTTTCCAAGTGTTAGCCAGTGGACATTCATGACATTCATGAATATGCAATTGATGGCTGTGGTAAATCAGCCCCATGTTCACTTGTGTGTTCACTTTATTATTGGTGCGCTCCATTCCATCAAGGATGACAAACTGTTGCTGGTCCTCCGAGATTGGATTGGATCTGCTAGTCTCCTCTTCTGATGATACCGTAGATTAAGTTGAGGAATTCGAACAACCCCGAATCTTCTTTCTTAAAGACGAAACTCTGATCACATTTTTTATCCGTGTTTCCTCAGTGCGCCCCCTAGAGAGATTCAGGATTCTAAGAATCATTTCATCAGCTTGACCAATGGTGTCATCAACATAGGTTGTCCGTGGTCGACCAAATCTCATGTCAGCAAGTTTGTCGTTCTTGACTGAATTGATAGCACCTACTATAAAGTGGATTTATAGGTAGGGCTGATTCATGCCGGATTTAAACAAAATTTTCGTGAATGTGGTTTAGTTTAGCACTTCTGGAGAACTCTGTATAGATGTAAAACTTGAAAATGTCATTATCGGCATCATTTCATCATTAACTGCAATATTGAAATGTTACTACATAACAAATGCAGATTAATATTAATTCCTATTGGGTTTTAAATTTGTATATTCAGCAAATGTACTCCAGATTATGTGCTTTATATACAACTACCAAAGGTACCCGGCCTTGCACAGGTGAATATTGTATATGTCCCATGTTTGTCTGCACTAAATACGGTACCCTAGGGCAGGACTGGATTTAGGGGCAGGCGACCGCCTGGGGCGCCATTCGGTCTTCGGCCGGCCCTGGAGGGTCCGAATTTTGAAACGCCACCTAGGCTATGACCATCCCCGGACGAATTGAGAAAGCCATGCTAAATTTGGTCGGACTGGGATCAGAAGCGTGGCCGTGCATAAAGGACAGACAGACAGACACACACACAGGCACTCAGAAATATATCAATAGTATAGATTAGGATCAATGTCATTTTTTTTGTTTTTTTTTTTATTTACAAATAAATGTTATGAGTAAATTATCTCTACTTATTTCAATAATGCACCAGTCCATAAATAAATGAACCAGTGGTGGAGAGACAGCGGATTTTTATTAATCAATCATGCTCTTTCTCGCCCTAGTTTCATTTACCTAATAAGAGCATTCGATGGAGTTAGGTTTATTGTGTTGATGGTCGAATGATAAAAGATCCAGGTAACCCATTTCGACATGCCACGCGGATGTAAATTAAACCTGTAGGATTTCATTGAATGAGCAAACTACGTAAGAAAAGAGAAAACGATGGATTCGAACGCCCCCAAGTACCTTTGGACTGACATTCCCCTTAGCCTTGGTAAAGGGAAGAGAGGTTTGAGAAAGAAACTTTCCATCTCATGCAGATGAGAGGTGACGGAAAGTGAGGGACGTGCCATGAATGAATGTACAGATATAAATGTGGCGTGAAAGAAAAGAACTAACCCAGATCCAAGCCCAGATGCGGATGAGATAACTTGGGAGATTGAGAGCGACGAAGACAGACGAGACAATGAGAAGCATCTTTGTCAAGTTTTGCTGGCTTCGAGAAGATGACGAAGTGCTGGCAGGCGTCATGCTTCGGCGTATCCGACCTAGTCGAGCGACTGCCCTTCCAATCGCGATATTGAGACCGAAAATGGTCAGGCCTGGCACGAGGAAGGTGAAGACCGTGTCCAAGGTGTTGATGATACCTGCCAGGTTGTAATATTGGGGCTGGAGCGTACAATAACCCGTTTCCGGATTCACGCGAAAAACGACAAAAATATATGAATACAATGTAAAAGCAATTGAGATGAGCCCTCCGATAACTAGTTTCGCCCGAGTCACAGTGCACATCCGGGAACGTTGTAACGGATAACACACGGCGATATAACGTTCTACAGTAAACGCAACGACCAACCAAGAGGAGAGGAAACTGAAGACGTAAGTGGCATATTGAAAGGTTTCACACAGTCCTGTTACGTCCATTAAGCTGAGGTTCGCGGCATCTCGAAGCCAGGTGGCAAAAAAGAAGCACAATAACACTCCCGTGTCTGTGAGACTCAGTGCCGTCAAGTAATAGCTGGAACTGAGGATTTTGAGTTTGGTAGCACGGAAGACTATGGCGGCTAGGATGTTCCCCCAAGTTCCCAGTGTCACGATCACGGGGACTGTGTAGAAAGCCATGTTGTCTGTGAAGATTATAGACCAAGGTGCCTGGGCTTGAGACGGATTTTCCAATTCCTCAAGTGAGAAAGGGATGCTCGCAGTCGCAGAGGAATCCATCGTGCTTCGGCCTCCACTGGTTGCCAAGGAATATCAGGACTGAGGATTGGGACTGGTTTGCTTCCTTCCGTTGCTCCTGCGCCCTCTCTCCCTCTCCCTTTATAGGAGGTGTTTTGTACAAAAGTGCAAGACATGCAGAAAGCCAGGCTCATATAATTATAATTATAATCTAATACAGGGGTCGGGAACCTATGGCTCATGAGTCAAATTTGGCTCACGAGCCGAAAAGTTTGACTCATCGAGTCATGGCTGAAAATCATGGTTGTTCCTTATTTTTCTCTTGCATCAAGTAAGGCATACGTCTTTTGCGAGCTTCAAGAAAGTTTCTATTGTTCTAAAAATCATTCGCTCACTGGCACTTAGCTTAATCTTAATTTGGCTCACATGGCCAAAAATGTTCCCGACCTCTGACTAATAGACGTGAGTGAGTGACTCGCTAATTCTAACCATGTTCCAGAAATGATGAGAGGCTGAAACTTGGTACACGAATAGCTGATAGATTGCTGACTCCACTTTTCTTTTTTTTTTTGGGGGGGGGGGGACAGAGTTTGTAAGTCTAGGCCAAACCCAGGGACGGACCCCTAGGACTATGCCGCTCTCATACACACGTTTTCCTACGAAACTGGAAGGAACGTGAATAGCTGCTAGGTTGCCGACTCCAGAGAAAGTCCGACTTCGGAGGTACATGCCTTGGGGGCACATTTCACGGGGAGGGGGGACTGATTTCATAGGGGTAGGGCGTACCCACGGATGGACGCTTAGGCTTGCACCACTCTCCTATTTTCTTCCTTCAATGAAACGAGAACATGAATGGTTATGGGCTGCATTTACGGAATAACATATTTTCTCATGGACAACTGTATGTAACCTTAGGAAGAGTTTGAAAAGCGACTTCATTGGAGTCCTTGTGTCCGAATTTAGATGTGAATATGAAGATGAAACTCCCCACACAGTCTTCACAGTCTACAAAGACGTAGACTGTGAAGACTGTGTGGACAAAAACATTGTCTACGCAATAATTTTCGTCTACAAAGACATGGACGACAATTATTGCGTTAAGACGCTGAGGTAATGAGCTGTTAAAACACCCCTCATATACATCACTCAACAACCGAGCTTAGATTGTGTTAGTTGTCAGTGTAGAAATTGAGGACAAAAGGATAAGGCCTCAGTGTATCTGCAAAGCTGTAAAAATAGTAAATGCATAAATTTTATAGAGAAACAACGTCCGTTTATTAGCACTAGCACATCATCAGCCAGATATAGCGCCAACTATTATATTTTAAAATTGTAATGCGGCATACATCCTTTACCTAAACGTACTTTCCAATAGAATGCATTGCTATTGTCCTTTTCCAGCGAAGGTAAGGCACTCACGACTAGACATAAGGTCTTTGCCTCAAAAGAGTAGCGTACGCTCCATTGAAAGACTGAGGAGGTTCTGGTCGGTTTCGCCTGGTACGGCTGAAAGGACAGGCATCGGCTCGCGAGACTCATCGCCTTCCCATTCACAGCAATGGATCGTCCTTTAAGTTTTACTCCAAGTACGTTAGAAATTGATGGTGGGACGTTTTTGTCTTGATTTTGGTGTCGCGAAAATTGAATCTTGACAAGAGTACATGCCATTTTGCTGTGGGTACTTGTTAAGTTTTGAAAATAACCATCCATCAAGAAATGACAGATAAGTCTATTAGGGCAATGTGCATTGCCCCAGCCTAGCTTATAGTTGGGAAAAACTAGCTTAGTTTCCTCGATCCCGACCGCCCGACAGGAAGTTTCAATGGTTAAACTGAAGCGGATCATGAAATACATGTTAAGCTCGAAAAAAAGAAAAATCGGCTCTGGGCTCCAGGAATCTTCATGATCCTTCGTTTGATTCCTGAACAAAAACTTCTTTGATGTGGAATCAACGTTTTTTTTTAATATTTATTTTACCCTTCATTTCATATTTTGTGGCTTACATTTGTTGCAGCGGCTTTCTTTCCCAGGTGCATTTTTATACTAGGACCCGTGACACACAACATGTGTATATTATATCTCTAGAATCCAAGAGAGATGAAGTTTTTCCCCTCAGTCACACATTTTCGCATTTTTATTTTCTCTCCGTATCAAGTTCAAATGAGAAAATTATGACAATAAAAAGCACCAGTGGTTCTGTACTCGGCATTTTATCCCACTACATTACCTTGAGTAGAAAACAGAAAACTGGCCGAAGGGTCTCTATATTCCTTCCTTCTGAAGAGATATCGTACTAGAAATGCATATTGAGATTCGGGGTGCCCCCTTCAGAAGACTTACTTAACGCAGTTGCTTGTTGGCTGTCCATAGACGTTCCTAACCCCGTATGTTAGAAAATCGAAGACCGTATTTTAATTTGATAAAAGGGTGCACTTTTGGCTGTCGGACGCATAGATATAAGAAAAGAGCGCAGAGTTTTGCAGATCGTACGTTAAGTTTTGAAAAATGTCCATCAATATATGAAAAGGGCTTTAGCAATTGGGAAAACTGTAATAGATACTAATCGACTTCTGTCCCATAGCATTTAAACGCGACATATTTTGAGCAACCATATTTCAGATCAATAATATTGGGTGCGTCCCTCTTCCTCCTCCCCCCCCCCTCCCCTTCCCTCCCATTTCTCCATGCGTCAGTATTCAGGGAGTTCCGTCCCGTAATATTCAATTTAGATTCACCGTACGAATTTTGATCTCCCATATAACTGATGGAGAATGAGGGATGCTTAAAGTCATCAGAGACACCCACTTTCCCTTTAAAACACTTCTCTGAGTTCTGTCTCTTAGCATTCTAAGGAGCCACAGCTTTCTAATTTAAAAGAATCAAGTTTTGGATCAATTGTATGGTATGCGATCCGTCATCACGGAATCTGCAATAGCCTGTATGCAAGTTTTCAGCGAGTACCCCCCCAAGGCATTCAAGCGAGACTCATCGTTCGGATTTTCAACGCCCGAGGACCTGTTCCGCATATTTACATGCTACAATCCACAAGTTACAAGTACAGGTATTTACAAGGGTCGTGTCGGGGCCGTGTGAAGGGTCAGCGGGACCCGATGGAAGAGTTAAACAAGATTACACGACCCTTGTAAATACTTGTAACTTGTAGATTTTAAATCTTCTGTGGTACAGGCCCCAGGTATTGGATGAAGAATAGGAAATGATTTTAAGTCGTGCATGGGATGTGGATCGGCTCGATTGAACGGGCGTGCAGCTCGGTTGGCAATCAACTTTCCTGTCGGGTGCAGGCGAATACTTCATCAGAAGGCGTGTCTTTTTCTGCAGCCCCTTACAGCTGCTGGAAAAAAGACACCTCATTCTGTCAGCACTTGACACTATCACGTCATTAATGGCGTCACTCTAGGGCAAGTAACTGCCAGAGGAACGTAGTGAACTATGAGAGCACTGCACAGGCAAGCACGAATGTGTCGTCGTGGAATACTAGAAGCGTCAGCAGCGACAGCAGTACCGCTTAGAAGAAGAAACGCACTCAGAGACCTGGAATTGTGAAGTTAAGAGGCCTAAGTCGGCTGCGGACTGGCCCGATCGGCTCGACATGACCCGCGGATCGGGTCCAGCGGTCGAGTTTCTTGTTGGGTGCGGCCGCGATTCGAATTTGGCTGACGGGATCAGGTTCGAAAAATCGACTTGTGCAGGCCTCCGACTTACAGACAAACATATAGGCTGTCAGACGAACATACAGGAGGACAAACGTCGGGTATCATTATTCGTGTAATATTTTTTTGTTTACAGTATAAGCACCTCGGAACGTGGAATGCGACAAACTTGCCATTGGCCTTTTTTGGAAAAGAGTGCATATGCTATTTGAAATCTACTATGTGTCACCTTTTTCAAAACAAACGCAAAAATTCAGTCCGACTTCGTTGCTACAATTCAAATGACATTCGTTACCATCGCTGTTAAAATGCTTACAGACGGCTTTCAACGTATCCCATGCAGGTATGCCGCCTACTTATGGCAGAGCTGCAAATAGGCAACTGACAAGAGGCATAACATTTCACAATGCTGTTTTTATGGATAAGCCACAAGTCCACGAACTTTTTGGTGCTTCCACGTATCTCTTCCTCTCAGAAGTATGGGGTTTTGATAGGGATGGCATTTAGAGGCACGACTGAATGTCCCGGGTTCGGTGTTGTTAAGGTAGCACACCTGACCGGCAATCTGGAAGCCCGAGTTCAATCTCTGGCCGTCCACTCTTGCCATCCAACCTTTCCTGCCTTCGGTTTTCACGTGACAACTTGGTGGCAGCAGCGGAGCGAACTCACGCCCCACCCACGGGTGGATTCTGCAATGGCAGCAGCGCACAGTGGGACAAATCATGTATGGATATTTAAGGCATATTAAGCATATGAGATGGTATTTCGGGCGAATCCTGGAAGTAATCAACAGAACATTGGGAATGTACTTTTATGCAACGTTTCAAATTTCTTATGAGTCCTCAACTGATACACTGCTTATCCACTTGAGTCAAGGACTGTTCATATGCCTCGAATATCCATACATGAGCTTCTTAAATTTGTATGCGTTGAAGTCAAGTAAAAGAAAAGTCGACGCATCAAGAAAACCTTGTAGATACTGCATGATGTGTGACTCCTGTTGTCAAAGTAGCAAAAAGTAGCAGCTAGTTTCTCGTGGCTGCTAAAATACTAATATTATATCCCAGAAATGCCCAAATCTCCAGCGCCCTCGATCGCCTTTTTTTGCAGCGCACAACGAATATGGCGGAGCAGTAATTGGAAGATTAGTGTTGAGATAAGTAGCCACCGCGCTCCTAATAATACTGAAACATAGAATATCATATGCAACATGAGAGCACTTACTCATCGAAGGCTCCCTCAAGTCCGAACAGATCCATCACGATTTTCTTCTTGGGACAAGTCGGTTTCTTTCTAGCCTGAAGAAATGAGGGTGTGGAGGGATAGTCAGATTTTCGTTAAAAATCCGCTTTCTTTAAAGTAGATGCATTTTCTGAAGTTCAGTTATTTGGTAATTGGGGGATAAAGTTTCAGAATTATGCAAAAAAATCCTTTGTTCAATTTTGGCCAGAAAATGGCCCCTTGTCCTACTGAGCAGCTGAGCAAACTCACGCCCTACCACGGGTGGATTCTGACCATAGAGTAGAGTATAACTAGAGGCAACACTCCGCTCGAACCCCATTCATTGACAGGGTCGCAATATACAGGGTGATTCAAAAGTCACTTACATTTTTTTGTGCCGTTTATGATATCAATCGATTTGTCTGCTCCTCCTGAGCAGTTTGGTATATTATTAGTGTGGGGCGAAAGATTCTTCGGAAGAAACGACCGAAAAAGAGTCATAATTAGTGTTACATTTCTTGACTCTTGGGCCACACCACACCCAAGTCGACCAGAGGATAAGCTCACCCATTTTCGATTTTGACAAAAATCGGTATACATGTAGAGGAATTGATTATAAGAAAATAAATTCAACGATTTTTTTTTTATGTCGCTCCGATCTTGAAATATATGCATTTGAGTGTCACCTATTTTTGGCTCCTGGCGCCTATATGGACTGGAATTGTGAGACTATATTTGCAATAACTTCTCTACTATTTGAGATAAAAGATTCGTTATGGTGTCATTTTAATTATGAAACTGCCTTCTTTATATTATTCTAAGACATTATTCTCCGAAGCTAAAACAAGAACTTCCACTTAATCAAACAGTTTGATTAAGTTAAGTTTAGATATCGGCCATCGTAGTTCGGTGGTGTAATGAACCCCTGACCGACAATCAGGAGGCCCCGGGTTCAATCCCTAGCCGTCCCCTGACTTTCTTTCGTCCTCTCTTGCCACCCAACCTTCCCTGCCTTCGGTTCTCACGTGACAGGGTGATCTAGTCAAAATCGCATTTTTTGCTATATATTGGGCAATATATTTGGCATAGAAGTGCGAGCTCATTATTGTCCTGCACGGTCGAAAAAGCCTTTATTCCTGGTACTTCTTCAGGAAGTGTTGTTTCCCAAAACCAGCTTATTTGGCTGCAGTAGACTTTCAACGATGCTTGCTCAGAACAGCGCTTCGGAGTAACCGAAGCTCACGTGGGAGCAAGTAGCTGAACGATCTCTATTGGCTGCTTCCAGGGCGCAATGCGATAGTGAAGTTAAATCTGAGTCATGCAGTTATCACCAGTCATGGTGTTTAGGGCAGAAGATGTAGCTGTGATTAAGGTGTGTCGGGGAGAAAAGTGTTGGGGAACCAGGGAGATTGTACGCCAGTTCCTGAAGAAAATGCTGGGCAGTGCGCCTCTTTCTACGATCTGTTGATAAAAACTCGGTGAAACAGGATTAAGAGCGTGGAGGAAAGGAAGACTCCCCAGGACTGCAAGAACTGGAGAAGATTGTGATTACGTCGAGGAAACACGCTTTGTCGCAAGAAGGCGCGCCAGGCACACATGAAGCTGATCGGCATGTTGACCTGTTGCGCAGCACAGTTCAGCATCTAAAAAAGGAAGGAGGATGGAAAGCATTCAAACGCATTGTGACTCCTTTCGTGAATGTCAATGCAAATTTTAGAAAGCGTGTCCGCTGCTGTCGTCTCTACAGGTTTACATAAAATAGTGTGAAGCGGATGCTCTTCTATGATGAGAAATACCTAACGCTGGAAGTCCCGATGAATAGACAGTGTTTGCAGGAGAGGCACGGAGAACCAATTAAGCCCAGAATGGCTTTATCTTGCGAAGAATTGAGTTTTCATGGAAGATCATGGTACAGTCTCCTGTGAAGGAGACTGTACATGGATCTGGACTGTACATGGACTGTACAGAAGGATCATGGTACAGTCTCCAGTTGTATGTGGTGCAGTCTCCTGCGAAGGCATAACTAGCCTCTTTGTTGTCGATCCGCAAGCAACCAAAATGGACGTTTTAAGATACCGTGCGATTCTGAGCGATTATCTCCCTCCCAGCATCAGATCGATGCACCAAGTAACGATTGAATCTTCGTTCAGAATTTTCCTGTCATCGAGCGAAGGAAATACAGGGTCTTGCATAACCTTTTGCTAGGGGGGTACAACCTTAAGTACGAATAGAACAATTATAAGTAATATCTCAGTTTAAACCTGTATTCAACCTGAATACAGTAATGCAGCAGTATTTTGTGTGACCGCCATTCGCTTCGCATGTGTTTATGGTATAATTTCCACAAATTTTCAAAAAGTTATGCTCTATTTTCCAGTTCATGAATAACATTTTGAAGTTTTGATGGGTCAGAATTTCAGCAAAACCCAAGCTCACCAATCATCATACTTTCTATTTTGTCCCGATACCCTTTATCCCTTTTTTGATATGGTATCGTTGTATCGTAAACGGATTACCAATCTTTCCAAAGCTCTTTGAGATGTCTTTTGCAACTCGACCGCAGCTTTTTCTCTTCCTCTTTTTCCACTGTTCTCCATCACAATGTTTTTGCTCTCTTCAGACAACTTTTCCAACTGCCGTCACCAAATTTCGTAAAACAAGATTCATATCCTTTTTGGTCCAGTTGTCAGTAATTCAATCTCTCCTTGCGATGCAGCGGTGAGCAATTCACTCTCAATTGATAAACGTTGCGCCTGCTTCCCGTGCTTCTTGATAGACGTAAGCTCGAATGGGGTCAATCACACTTTACCTCTCGTCATCGTCAACGACCCCAGGCATAATATTTTTCAATAACTAATCTGAAATCAGAAAAAATTAGCTTTTAAGATATTTATAATATATATATATATTTTTGATACTCCATAATTGCTATACCCCCCTAGCAAAAGGTTATGCAAGACCCTGTACAATAAATGCTGAGGAGCATTACTCCAGAGTTCGTCCCCTTGGAACCCTTGAAACCCCTTGGACCGTCAAATTCTCCAGATTGCAATTCTCTCCATGATCATGCGTGGGATGCGCTAAGGAATAAGATCTTCGTTGGGCGTCGGGAACCTTTCCGAAATTTATGCGCTCTTGAAAAACCAGCACTGGAGGCTTGGGAAGACCTCCTGAGCTGCTCTTTGTGGCAACCACTTTCCTGGAACACGAGTCTATGTGGGATATCATTGCAACTCCATAGCAGCCAAACTAGTGGGTTTTAGAAAGTGACATTTCATGAACATCTGGCAGGAATAAAGGACTTTTCAGCCGTGTTGGAAAAAATGAGTTCAACCTTCTCTGTCCGAGGCATTGAAAGAAATGCGAGTGTGACTGATTTTGTGACTGACTGCCTGGTATATTTTCGTCTCGACAGGGAAAGCACTTCTGATGGCTCTTCTCGAAGCAGCTACTACTTATGCAGCAATTTGCTTCGTCAATAATTTTATAACCTGTGAACCAGAGGTCGACCAATAAATCGGTTGTCAATATAAATCGGCCGATATGGGCATATCGGCGAGTATTCACATCGGCTCTTTCAAACCTTCAGATTTTTGCCGATATCGGAAGTAGAATTCTGTTTGATCTATACAGTAAAAGAAAATATGATATGGACTATCTTTCCCGCGCCCATATGGAAACCCTAAGACGTGTTACGAGTATATTGCTAATATGACATCATCCGAGAGGCGAAGAAGCGCGGGTCTTTCGCTCTGCTTGTGTTCCTGGTCTGGCATATGGAGGCAGACCTTATCTCTGAGGCTTAGGTTTGGCTTATGTTATGCAGCCTAACTTCATTGTGAGTTTATCAGGGCGAATTTGAAATGAAATGAAGGTGCCCTGTTTAATCTTCAATTTGTTTATGCTGAAATATCGGCCAATATCGTATCGGCTACCCCCAGTAGCACCAGATATTGGCCCAGTGCTGGACCGACATTGGGTACGTTGGCTAGATCTTGGGCAATATTGCCAATATTGGGTGAATGTTGGGAAAACAATGAAATTCCGATATTACTATATCATTATTCATCCAATATTGGACCAATGCGGTGTTCCAATGTGCCCAACCGCACTTGAAGTTATCCTTCAGGGCACTAGATGGAGGAATTGGTCTCGCTTTTCTCACAGTACACAGAAGTACCCTTCCCTCTTTCCCTGTAATCGTCCTTCACAGTAATGTTTAGTACCTAGCTATATGTCTCGCCTAGTCTCATTATAGCAATCAATAAAGTCGGACAATTCATCATTTGTTATCCGCATATTCGAGACAGAATCATGGAGTCCAGGAAATAATCAGGCTCATTTTCCGTATGAGAGCCCCTACGAACACTGTTTTGCTGCAATCTTAGATGGAACGAACACGTTAACGTAATCCGCACCAAGTCGATCAGAAAGCTCAACTGCTTGAAGATTTTGGCCGGGGTTAACAAATGCGAGCCTCACGTAATTTTGAAGTTATATGTAACGTACCTCCGCCCGGTCCTAACCTACGCGTTCGCTGCTTGGGCAAACTGCCCAGAGACAGTCCTCGACCAACTAGAACGCATCGAACGAGCTGCTATAAGATACGCCTTCCGCCTTCCCACTCATTTTTCTAACTCCTATATATACAGAATCAGCGGACTCACCCCTCTCTCTCGGCACGCCTCTCAACTAGCTTATAACTATTATAACGACCCTAAAAGGCCAGGGGACATCAAAGAAATTCC
>CAJPEV010001998.1:0-11386 GCA_905338385.1 Darwinula stevensoni
GAATTCCTAGATAGACATGTTTAAGGAGGTAATCAGGCAGAAGGAGATCCAAAGTACTTCTGGCTAGTGGGTCCGAGAAGACACGCTCAATTTTCCTAAATCTCCACATGGCACACGCACTTACTCAGACTCATCCATGACGGATAGAGTATAAAAACGATGCCCGCGAGATTGTTTTCCTGTACTGGACTGAGAGGTAATTGAGTCATGCAAGTACTCAATGTGAATTCTCATTCAGTAGAGGAAATAAAACTCTGAGGGTCCTTTACGTGGGATGATTATACTCGGTAGGGTACTGCTAGTAGCATACTTCTTTGGAACCATCTATGGAGTTATCGAGTCCATATTCAATTTCATTCGACAATCAAAGCTCATTCGAACCCTGGAATAGGGAGGAGGTACTATAATGCCTTTACGTTGAAAATTCAACGTTGACACAACGTCGCACGGCATCAACTTTTCAACGTTGAGCTGTGTTTCATTTCAACATTGTGGCAACATCGTGGCAACATGTTACGTTGAAAAGTCAACCTTTTCTCAACATTGAGGCAACATTGTCATCAACCTTTTTTCAACGTTGACACAACATTGTTGTGCCGAATGGGGCGTGCAACCAGGGTCTCTGGGATCAGGCCCTCGCCCTGCAGTGGATCGGCGTACGTCAGGATGCTACTTCGCGACGATTTTCGAAAATCTCCCCGTTCTCGCATTCTTTTCTCTTCTCCAGGCGAACGCGGGTTTCTTCCGAGGCCACGCGAGTCGGATCACGTCGATGGGACACGAAGCGGGAGCGGCGAGCGTCTCCGATCTCTTCCTCTCGACGACGACGAGGAGCCTGGTCGCGAGGGGGATCCTCCAGTGGCGGTTCGTGATATTTAGCGCTAGTGGTTCGTCTATGTAGGCAGCGCCCTCCCCTGCCTACTCTCTCTCCATAGACGAGCCACTAGCGCTAAATATCACGAGCCGCCACTGGGATCCTCTTGAGCGGGGCCTGCACGGCGTCTTGGGTCTTCAAGAGCATCGACGAACAAAAACGATTCTCCGGTGTCCTTGATGTGTGAGTCCACGTGCTTCTCGCGGGGATCCGGAGGGTTCCGTACGACGAGAGATTTTCCTCGGACGAGAAAAGGAAATTGAGGCTTCGAATCGTAGAGTAACCCGGATCTCACTTTTTATCTGGCATTCCTATAGGTACTATGGGGAAATGCCAGATATTGCGGTTAGTTCGTCTTTTTTTTTTTTCCTTTTTCATTCCGTCTGTCCGCAGTAACCATAGCGACCGGAAAGCACGACCCAATGCTCACGCGCAGCTTTTCGTCTGTGTCGGGGTGCCCGTCTTCCACGAAAAATCCACTTCCCCTCTAGCCCTGGCGGCTGACGGATCCATAGTGGACAATGGAGGAGAGCGGCTGCTCCCAGCCGCGTAGACAGGGTTGCTAGGCGCACGCGTGAAATGCCATACCTGGCATCCTGCACTTCATACCATCTTCCCTTCTCCACGCGACGCGAACGCGCGGACCTTCGAGAATATGTCTAGTTCTTCCTTTGTCTCGTTTCGAGGCGTAGGAGTTGTTTGCATCTGCCATCGTCTAAAGACATGCTACGGCACACGTGCAAGGGCGAGGGGGTGGGGCAATTCTTCACTGACGTAATTTCGAAAACAAAATTTTCGGATTCCCAGTATTTTGTATTTTCATTTCGTACTCCTCGCATACGTTTTCTCCCTTTACCACAAACTCTCGACCGACTGCAGGAGTTCGTCGAGTCGAACGTGTGAAACTCGCGAAGGACGCGCGTCGTGAACCTTGCCGATCGGTGATCGGTCGTCTAGAAGAATCGAGGCGATGCAGTGGTGGCGAGTCCGACGTCTACGCTTCACCACCTTTTTCTTGCACGGGAATTGCATTCCTCTTTTTTGCAGGGGAATCGCATTCCTCTTTCTTGCATGGAAATTTACTTCTTGCCGCCCTATTGCTTGCACGACGAACGACGAGAAAATAGCACCTATTAGGTTTCTTGAATATGCGTCGTAGAAACTTAGAAATTGGGATTCCAATTTCTAAAATATACGTATTCGCATATTTGAAGACCTTACACTACCGAGCGTATTATTGTTCCTCATTTTACATGGGTCAGTATGCTTTGTCTGATGATAAAAAAAAGAAGTAACGTCGTCTCTGGATTCTGGGAGACATTTCATCTTTTATTTGCTTGCGCTTTGTCGATTCACCGACGACTGGTTAAATGCACCACATTGGTTATCGCTCGAAATGGATCCCTACGGAACGATAAGAAGAAGATCCCGTTATGAAAAAAAAAGAAACGGAGGAATTCTCCCGAAGGACCTCGAAGGCCATTCCTTATGTTGGCATTCGGGCTGATGTCATTTTCAAGCCGTCGAAAGGACTCGCACCAGAGACGTTTCGTATCTAGTATCGGAATCGAGGGATTCCCGTTTCTTTCTTATGGATTCGAATTGGCCGAGAAAACGCATTCATGAGTGGAAGCGCCTTTTCTTAAAGAAAATTCCTACTTAATTTATATTAATTTGTTTTATTATAAATTTGATTCAAATTGAAATTACTTAAAACAATTCGAAAATAAATTAATCCTGAAACTTCGCAAGTTATGTTTGCATTGACGTCATTTCTTCTGTCGTATGTTCCTCGAAATTTCTGTACTATTTTTCATTTTGCAAATTGCAAAATCTCTAATATTAAAAATTAACTGCGAAAATAAATTCTTAAAATAATGCTTCAAATCTTCAAAAGCCTCTGATTCCCCTGGGTGCGCTCGGAGACAAAGAAAGCACGTCGTAAACAGATCATCAGATGTCTCAAGCCTTTGGGCACAAAAGGGTTAAGCAGTCCCATAGGCAGTTCATCGAGAAGCCGAAATTCCATCCGTCCACGAACGGCCTCGACTCGTTGGAATTTCACCCAAAACTTTGCACATTGAACGAAGGGATTCATCCCCGTTTCTGTTCGTAGTACACGGACTGGAGTCAGCCGGACGACACGTTGCAGTACTCAGGGAATCCGGGATCGGCGATCGGCGATCGGCGAACGGCGATCGGCGATCGACACTTCGTCTGCCCCGTTAAGGAGTTCTATGGGGAAGCGGCCTCCACAGGCATCCCGGTCTATCACTACCCCTTCACATACGTGAGAATATTCCCCTCGTCGATCGCTCTTCGTTTTCGAGTCCACGAAAAGCGACCCGCCGAAACCGCGACTGCAACGATGAGGTGGGAAGAGCGCTTTTCGACCGTACGTACTTCATGTTCGAAAAAAGCAAAAGTTTGGATTTGAAACCC
Organism: Darwinula stevensoni; assembly: GCA_905338385.1. NCBI lineage: Eukaryota > Metazoa > Arthropoda > Ostracoda > Podocopida > Darwinulidae > Darwinula > Darwinula stevensoni. The sequence continues at coordinate 3,317 of CAJPEV010001998.1, forward strand.
GATCGAACGTCCCAAAGGATCCCTTCGGTTCCCTAAAAATGGGTCACTGGCTACGCCACTAAAAGGAATTATTGCCCCCCCCCCCCCCCCCTTGCCCCCTCTCCCCTCCCCCATTGAGTGCTTGTAATGATTCCGTTCTACCGTCATCCGGGAACACAGCGATCGAGTTTGAACCCTTGGGGAACCTGGATGGGAACGATTCACTCGGAGGAACTCCCTTTCATCGAGGGATTTCCGTTCCACAAGTCCCGTGGATACACGAGACCGGAGACGAATTTCACCACCATCATTTACACTCGCCTCGACGCCTTCCTCTCCGACGGATAAAAATCCCTTCGACTTCTCTTCTGCGTTCCCGGTCGCATTTTTTTCTGGACTCGTTTTCTGGACTCTTGCAGAAACCCGTGGAACGGGTGGGGGACGTACTCGGAATACCGACCGGAATACTTGATCTCGGATGCGAACGCGGTTGAATCGAAGGGAAGGGGTCCCATGGGCCTCGCTTAGCGCTTTCAGGAATAACTTCTTCCCGACCCTTCCGTAGGACCCGACGTCCCGTGGACTCTTTAATTCCTTCGAAAGGGAATCGTGCGGAAAAAAATAAATAAGCATATAAACGAGAATCTTTGCGAAATGGGAATGGAGTTTTTTTTTTTCTTTCTTGGATTTCACGTGAAGAAGACACGGAGATCCCAGTTGCTGGTTCGAGCGCGATCTTCCAGCATTCGTCGTTCCTCCGGCTCGACTCGCGTCCAGAGAGAGAGATTCCCGATCTCCCTTATGTCCCTGCAATGCTCGACGACGCTCCAGAGGACCTCGGCCGTGAATCTCACCTCCGAGAGGAATCGGAGGATCCTCAACCCGCTCAGTTTCCCCGCGGAGAAGAGAGGGAGGAGATGGGAATCTCCGAGATGCTCCTTCGATGCCTCGCTGTAAGGCCACACCAACGTCGTCACGGTCGCTTCCTGCAGATTTTCGGCCGCGTGCAGAACGGAACACAGACAAGCGAGGTCCTCGGTCGTGATCCGCAAGATCTTGAGACTCGGCCAAGGAGTATCTTCTTCCACGCACCCTGCAAGTTTTCCCTCGAGAGTCTCCAGATTGGGGCAGCACGGGACGAGGACCCCGACGTCCAAGCCTTCGATTTGATCCCGGAACGTCATTTCCTTCAGAGTACTTCCTCGACGGGAGAGAAATCCGTGAAGGAAATGATCGTGAATGGAGAAGTCGAAATCCACGCCGAGAGTTTCGAGACCCGGCAAGTCTTCCAGGGCGGGGAGACAGGAGACTTGAGTGAAAACCTGTCTGAGATGCGGGCACGTGGCCTTGATGGCCTCGACCTTCTCGACGTCCAGCCGAGTGTCCCAAAGGTCCTCGAGAAGGAAACGGATTTCGGGATTCCGTTTCCACAGGACGGGGATCGCGGATCCCACGTTATCGTAGTATATGAATCCTCCGAGGGACTTGAGATTCGGAGCAAACCGTAGAAGCAGGACGACCCCGTGAAGATCCACGTCCGTGTCGCTGATGTTGACGACGGTCAGTCGAGAGACGCAGGGATTCGGCTTCGCAGGCGAAGAATCGTCTCGGAGGCAGAGGAGTTGGATGCCCCGAGTCGTCACCTTCCACGACCCGGCCACGTTCACGTGGCTCAGGCATTCCGCGTTCCGACCCAGGCAGGCGAGGATGCGATCGTCGCAGATTCCTTTCACGGACACGCGACGCAGGTGTTTCATCCGAGACACGGCTCGGCACAGAGAGGCGTTGATGTCGGAGATGATGCCGTATTCCCGGCGTCGATCCACCCGGATCGAGAATTCCAGGACCCTGAGGTCGTAGCAGTGGTGTCTCTGCAGTTGCGCGTAGAGGCAGAGGGCGTCCTCGACCCAGAAATTCTTTTCGGGGAGGACCAAAGTCTTCGTCTCTTCGTCCACGAGAAAATCCCAAGCCCTCAACAGCTGATGGGACCCCTGGAGTCGCACGATCGTCTCGGCGATCTTCTCGCGGAATCCCGACGGAACCCACTGCCGCATGAAATGACAACAGAGCGTCCTGTCCTCCGGACGATTCCGACGCGTCCAATCCATCACCAAGCACGACAGACTCTCCAAGCAGATCTCTTCGAGGCCCTTCGGCGCGCACAGGTTGGGCATGATCGCGAGCGAAGTCGAATGCAGTATGAGGAAGGGATGAATCCGTGCCAAAGGAAGCAAGAAACTCGTGGGCTCCGTGCCAATTTCCAAGCTGCCAAATCGTGGGGGGAGGGGGGGGGGGGGGGGGGGGGGGAAAAAGAAAACCTTGCAAGGGGGGGGGGGGGGGGGGGGGGGGGGGGGGGGGAATGGCGCAGGGGACGTCTGGACGACGGTGGCAGAAAATAGAAGAGGTGGACAGAAAGTGAGTAGGATGCCAGGCCCGGGACGAATTCCTAACCGAGAGATTCCTCCGAAGGGACATCTTAGTTGCCTTGGAGGAGTTTTTCTACCGAGCGATCTCGCTTTCTATGAGGCCTCCAGGGTGTATGGCGTTTCCCTTTCAGAGGATCTCGCATTCGGGACCATTCCCCATAATTCCTTCCTTCTTGCACGTCGAGAGAACGATACGGGACTGGAAGGAGTCTTTCCTTCTCGCTTCTTCGGCTCGTTCCGACGAGGTGGACGTGCAGAGGACAGCCAAGCGAAATTCTTTCATTTGGAGACGGATTCGACCATCTCGATGCGGAAACGAGGCATTCCAACGATGTGCGAGCTCCAAGTACGACGAGATCGCAGATGGACCAGAAGGCGAAGGAAGAGGATTGGCATGATGGCTGGGAGTCGAAAACGAAGGTCGAGATGTCACCGGCTTTGCGTAATTACCGATTCCAGAAAATTTGTTCAATCGTAAACTTACATTAATTTGTTATGCAACACGTGAAAAGAACAAAAAATCATCAAACTCCATCAAACTGAATCTCGAGAAGTAAAAATAAAGACATTTCCTGGCTTATTACACAGCCCTGCTCCCCGCTCTGCACTTACAGTCCGAGCTGTAATGAGGTTAAACAAGACCGAGTCCCGCCACGATTCTCTCTTTAGTTACCCAAGCACTGTGTCTCACGCATGCAGTCTCCCGCAGTTTTACGATCGGACTGCACGTAAAGAAGTCGGCCTTCCGATACTCCTAATTCAAATAATAATAAAAAGCCTGAATGGGCTAAGAGAGAAATTTATTTCGGCAAGCATGGAAATTGACTGCACGGTACTGTGTGATATAATTGAAGGACAAGAAGGACATGCTCCTTGCAGAGGAAAAGAGCTTCTTTTTCGCTGCGAATACGGCATGGACACAGATAAAAGCCGGTTCGAAGTTCAGACGATGTCGGGGCAAGGCGTTTCGGTGTAGCAAGCCAGATTCATGATTAAGTCGACCTCTTCCACGGTTCCCCAGGTTTCTCCCTGGGCATTCATGCAAGTGCAGGTGGGGCCGGTGCATTGCCACGGGTAAAAATTCCCATTCGGACAACAGCGAGGCCTCAACCATCCCCCGACCGTGTTAGCCCAGTACTCCGCACGGGCGCAATCTGGAAGGATGGGATAGGCACTTGCGATAGAGAGAAATCTCTCACTCGTCCTCAGGAGAGCGAGTCAAATAAAATAAATAAATAAATCGTCAGTTACGAAAGATGAAAGAGGAAATCTCACAGCAATTCATCTGTTCGAAGCCGAGGCTGCCCTCGAGTGCCTCGTACGACCCGATCTGGTGCCCTTCCGGCGTCACGCATATTCCCCTGTCGACACAAAATGCGCGTTCTGTCGAAAGACGAAAAACCCATAAAAAGAAAAAGACGACGGTCATCGCGATGGAGAAAGTGCAGACCAGGAGCCTCTCCTCTGCACGGGATTGTATTTGCCATCGGGCCCGCAGGAAGGAAAGACATATCCGACGATCACATCCGCCTCGTCTTGCATTTCCTCCAGCAGGAGCATGGCTTCTTCCACTTCCCTGATGCACTCGTGCTTGGCGGACGGCGGGTGGACGCTCTTGTTGTCTGTTCCGAGAGACAGCGGGGAGCACCGGGGAATCATGAAAAAAAATAATCGTCTCGGAAACGTCCATCGCTCCACGATTTCCGTACGACGAGTCGTCTTCGTTCGACGAAAGCCCGACAGCGTACGAGTCGGTGGATACTTTCGCGATGAAAAAAAGACAAAACCCACCTCGATCGACCGCGAGGCTCATTCGACCGCGTGACTTCGTTCGGCCACGTGACTCGCCGAAACCCTACACGATCCCTTCCGCTCGCACGGTTCTTTGGATGTGTTCGAGCGGAAAGGCAAAGAGAGTTCTGTGGAACTGGATTTTCTTTTCGAGCCAAAAGACTGCGACTTGAGGTCTTATCTAATCCGAGATCTTTTGATATCTCGATATCTAAATACGAGATATCGGGACTAACTCGTACTTAGCCACGATCCAAGGGACTTTTTTTTTTAAACCATACAAAGATAACGTCTGAAGAAAAATGATTTAATCGATAAAAAGACTTCATACGAAAAAGTTGAGAAGAGAGAATCGAAAGTTCCAGCCAAAGTAAGGCAAGCTTACGAAGTGGATCCACTGCTTCTTGCAGTAGAAAAGATGAGAAACGGATGGAAGATTCTCGAATCATCTTGACTTTTCTTGAGTTTCAAGCTATTCCCACGGAAATATTTTTAAATTTCTTCATAATTGAAAGAACGCTTCATATGATGATCATTTCAGAAGAAGTCACTCGGTGACCGTAGGGCATTCGAACGTGGAACCCATGCATCGCAGCTAAACGATACTTCAGGAATGGAATGGAATTACATCGGGGGAAAACGTTACACGAAGAAACCCAAATACTCGTAGAGGGCGCTGTCGACGTCACGTAATTTGTATACACAGAAGGTACAGGAACGGATTAACACGAACTCGTCTTGGCTAAGCTCGTTCCGCGTCGCCTCTGGGTTCCATCCATTTCAGCAATCAAGGAAATATATTAAAGGAAATTTCCGAAGCTCATCATCTTCCCGTTCAGACGCCATCTTTAAAACACGTGCCAGTTCAGCCGAATGCAAAATTCTTCTCACTTTCGATAAGGCGTCGACGCTCGACAAGAATGAGAAACGCTTCACTTTTTGCTTTCGGAATCGAGAGGCAAAAAGCATGGAAACATACAGCAAGGCAGTTGGTCGATGAAGTCGGGCGACGCAAAGATCGTGTCGGAGGGAGTCAGGTCTTCTCTGATGCAATAACAAACGTCGTCGTAGCACTGCAAGGTGTCGTAGTTGCCGTTGGCGAGGCATCGGGGCAGATTCTTCGCTCCGGGATACGTTTTCTTGATGTAGTCCACGGCTCGGCTGCACTCTGCACCGTCGAGTTCGAGCAATTTTATTTAGCACATACATTTATATATTTTCAAATGGATGTTTTTAGCCGGGAAGAGGACGAACCGCAGTTCATTTTATTCATCTGTTCCGCCTCGGCCGCCTCGCCGGGGATCCGGATTCCGTCCTTGTCCACGCAATAGCACCTGCTCCCGCGAACGTCGCAGAGGATGAAACGGGCGAAGTCGCAAATGCGAGGAAAAAAAGAGACGGACGTACAAGGATCCCAAGAGACATTGCTTCGCCGCGTAGGAGCCGTAGTCGTCGCATTCGGGTCGGAACGTCGTGTTCTGTGACCCTTCTTCGTACACCACCTGCCGCTGGACGCAAGGGGTGTTCACTGCGAAATGACAGGAAAACCGAATGAATCGGAAGCGGGGCGACGAGGGAGACGACCTGAAGAGGGAAGGAGCGGAAACGAACTTTTCCCGCAAGTAGGATCATCATTCGAGCTCGAGTAGCCGCGGCATTCCAGGCGGGGTCCGCACATTTCTTTCGGAAAATTACTGGGCTCGGTTTCGCACCTCTCGCCTTCCTCTGCGTGGAAGAGAAGTAAAAAAAAAACAATCGGAGTCATATCCCCGCGACGACGACGCGTATTCCATTTTAACGTTTCCACGGAGACGAAATCCCGGAGGATCCGAATCGACGTCGCGTGAATCTCTCCTTTCCCTACGGCCAGACGGACGACGAACGAACGGTCCGAAACCGTAACGTTTTCGACCGTTCGTCGATGATTTCGGTTTCAGACCGTTCGCGATCGTTACAGACGAGCGAGATGGCCGATCCGAGCGGAAAGCGAAAGGCCGTGATCGTCGGAGGAGTCTTCGTCGCTCTCCTCGGCGGATACGCGATCCTGTGAACGCCCTTTCCTTTTCTATCTGACAGACCAATAATTCCGTTATCGATCGGAGACCCTTTCCTTCGACAGAGCATGGCGAAAGTGGAGAAGAGAGGTCGCGCTTCGCAGAGGGTTGGAGACATTGGTGAGTCGGAAGTCGTCGGCGAGGCATCCCTTCCCCCCCCCCCCTTTTCATCGTCTCTTCGTTGGTGACGCAGAAAGCGCTGAAGAAGTTGCCACCGATCCGAATCCCTGCTCGGGCGGATGATATGGCATCGAGGACCCCGGAATCACTCTCGGATTCCGACTTCCGATCTGTGGAATCACTTCGAAACGAGGAATCGGTGATAGAAGTGTACAAAAGTGAGAAGGCGTCGAGTCCCGAAGTGACGTGATCCGTGGAGATCCTCGAAGAGATTCTTCCTTCCTTCCAGGGGATTTTCCCATCATTTGCGAGAATTCTCCTCGTCCCATCCGATCGTATGAGGATTCCTGGAATCTTCCTCATCGTCTGAAGCAACTCAAACCGGAAGCGAAAGAGAAGGACGAAAAGGAGCCAGCATTTCGAGTAGTGACGAACCGAAGAAACCTCTTCCACAGCCTCCACTTGATCCACGATCCATGCAAGAAGTCGGAAGGGGACGGAGGGACCTGGACCCCATTCGCGGATCCCAGCAGCGTCCGATCCACTCTCGGCTGCCGTCTTCACCCATCGCTTGTACCTTCTTCGTCTTCATTTTTTCGACGTTTCACGACGAGCCGAGACGAGAGAGACGAGGGCAGCCGGCACGAGACCCACGACCCCAGAGAAGAATCCCCTGCCGACGTTCTCGTTGCTCTGGGAATATTCGACGGGTCGAAGATCGGAGACGGCGACGGAACGTGCCGACTCGAAAGCGATAATCGAGTCCCACTAACGACTCCCGATGAATCAGGCACCCTCGGGCCGGATGGGAACGACGCAGATGGTGCCGAAAATAAACGGAATCGGCATCGGTACCTGCCAGAACCTGCACGTGGCACTCAGGAAATACAGCCCCAGATCCTTCTCGACCTTTTGGATCCGTTCCCCGAACAGAAAAGGAGTTCCGGATTAGTGTTGAAGCCGGAACCGGCAACCAGACGTTCCGTGCACACTTGGAATTCATGTGTCACGGACGAAGCCGAGAAATCAGAACCAGAGGAAGATCCATCTTTGGGTCGGGACCTTCCTAAACCTATGAACACTCTGAGACCAGAACTGGAATCGATTCCACGTGTTCGAGTTGAGACTTCGCTCGGGCAAGATGAAGGGAAGATGTGCTGCTCTGATGATCGTCGTCGCTGTTTCTCTCATCTTCGTCGCCCAGGAGGTAAGAAGAAAACAGGCATTCCATCCTCGGAAAACACTTATTCGATGGTTTTCCAGCTACCGATATCGACCACTAGCTTCATGGTAAACAACGTATCGATAAAAGCCCGCACACAAACTCGTTAGCTTTCGCTAGACGTTGATAGTGTGCATGCATCCACTCAATCCACAAAACGGTTCGCACGCGTTTGATACAATCGAGAAGGGTGAACACGAATAGCCAAGTTCAAAAGTCATGCTTGTAGTTTCTAAATGGCAGGATTACTAATTACACAGAAGGGTCTGATTATGCAATACAGTCAGCTACTAGTATCATTCTACTGACACTGATTCCCATTAGATTGCAATTCTCATTTCTTTCTGGTTGTAATTACTTAGGGGGACAACGCCTAGTGAAGCCTAATGGATGCAGTCGAATCAGCTATAACGTGATAGATTACAGACATAATGAAACGGCTATGGTCATAGGGGGGGGGGGGGGGGGGGGGGGGGGG
>CAJPEV010001998.1:11780-26109 GCA_905338385.1 Darwinula stevensoni
GATGAAAAGGGGGGGGGGGCGCGAGAGAGAGAGAGAGGGGCCAGGGCGTTCATCTTCCAAATGAACCAGCCGCTCGGGGATCGGTTTAGGTCAGTTCCAGACGATAGGAGGGAATTTGGACATATGGGATGCACGTCGGAGAAAGAGTAAGGGAAGGGTTAAGACGTTCCCTACCGGTCGGTGCGGCCCGCTGAACTCTGCGACTGCTCAAACGGCTATCACTGCAGGCTGCGCATGTCGGAAGGAAATCTTCATTTCTTAGACCTTCTCGGCCTAGGGAAGCCGTGCAGACGCAATCCATGCCGTCGGTTTCATCATGCAATGAAGCCAGAAAGTCACGTTTCACTTTCTCTAAGCTTCTGTGAGTCATCCCGATGCTAATATTGAGGTGGCTGGTCGGCCGGAATCATGAACACACTCCTGCAGGCAAGCACAATACGTTGCTCCTGTATATTGTCATAATCGACATTTAGGGATGTAAAATGTTCCGCTCAAAAGTGAACACATCTACCTGGATAATGTCAGTCCTGTATAAACAAGACAACAATATAATGAACGCGGCCAATGCTTCCAGATGTGCCATAAAAGACTTCGCAGATTTAGAATTAGCTCGAAAAGTGGTAGTGGCGAGACACAAGGGAAGGAGCAAGAAAAAGTGAGGCCAAGCCGATGATGCTTTTCGAAGACTCGCGTTTTTAAGGACAAGCCTACGGTCGTCAAAGACCTAACATTCATTTCTCCTATTACAATTGGGAAACAATAAATTTCCCAGAACTGGATGTATTCGATTATGATGTAATGTGAAACCCAATTTTCAATGGCTTTCCCTTTCTTCAACCCCCCTCCCCCCCTGCCTCTCTATGGGGCTCACTAACGCCAGGCCTGGACCTAACCAACAGACTGCCTTCAGGTCACGTCAAGGCCTACCTTTTTATTTAAAAAAAAACTTAATTCTCGACTTACGACGCCAATTAGGCCTATAAGGGGAATCGTGGTCTTCGAGACATCTGGTTGAGGACGTGTAACGTTAGGCCAAACGCAGGCTTATTCATACGTTCATGAACCATTTCAGAATGAACGTGTAACGTTAGACAGATTGGAGGCCTGTTTCGCGTTTCATGAACCATTTCAGTGGGACGTAGAACGTCAGGCCCATCTGGAGTTTATCGAACCACCTCGAATAGGTCTGAGGAGAGAATGCCTTTAAGAAGCATGAAATTCATGGTACGCACCATCCTGTTAATTCAGGGATGTCCGGATAAGATATCTGTATATCCCACCACATCGATCAATAACAGCTAACCGCAGCTTCATTCTCAACTCATCTTATGAACTCAGCACAAAAATGCCTCATAAATTGAAAAACAGGATCCAGACGCCAGTACGAAGGTTGAAACAGTCTTGAATCTGGCATAGTTTCGGCACGGTATCCGGCAACACTGGGGGACGGTACCGGAGCAAGCACTCTAAGCCTAATTTAACGACAGCTAATTTCATTTTTTATGGCGAAATGGAGCATCGCAAACAGCAAAAAAAGCCACTTTTCGTCATCTACGTATCAATATCTTTCTTATGGTTCGTTTCTTTCCTCCGAAAACCCTCCAGGAGTGCAGGAGTGGCTACCCAGGGGGGGGATAGGAAAATCAAAAAAAAAAAAAAAAATTGATTCACATCCTCCAAAATCGAGATTCAGTGTTCTCCACAACCCCAGGGAGATGGAGCTTCAAATTTGCTGGAGCGATTCTGTGGTGAAAGAGGAAGAAGTAGGCCAAATTTCGTTCCTGTTGATGCTCTCAGAGAGGAATACGAGGAGGTTGAATTTTGCGGCGGGAAGGGCTTGAAGAAGGGTAAAAGGCGCTACCAAAGCCTATTGATTGGCAAGGTTGTCAAGTTAAGAAGAGTGATACGGAATGAGATACGTTTCCCGCTCTCGAGTCTCATTTCTCTTCTGGATTCTGTTCCAGTGACGTTACAGCGGTCGAGTGCGGCTCTGAGTTCCCATTGCTGCATCGACTTCATCCCTGGCATAGAGGGTTTCCTCAATCGACACCAGGATCGAGCTCAGAGCAATGTTCTTCTTGCTGGGACTCTCGCCTCGCTCATCGGTGCATGTGTCGTCTTGTAAGCTGTTTTTCCACTGAAATTTCCATATCATCGTGGGAGGACTTCGGACAGGAAGACCATTACGATAGGTTGTTGAAATGGAACCGAAAAGCAAGAGAAGCAGTAAAGAGCGATGATACCCGAGGAATCGATACCATTGAAACGCGTGAACGAGGCCATCGAAACAAAGAGGACCTCGAAATTTCTCCTTCTAAAGACCGGGAAGTGGGAGACGAAGAAATCGTAAGCAGCAAAGACGAGGCCATCATCACAGAACTACTAAGACCTGATATGACAGAGGAGGAAGAAGACAAAGGCAGCATGGCTTCCTCTCACGTATCGGAAGCAAGCAAGGTCAGTTTGCTTTCCCATCCTTGTAGTACCCGCCGACATTCCATGTTTTTAGGATTGACCGTCGCCTCGTCGATCCCTTCGACGTGACAGATGCAAGAGGATCCTTCCGGTGTGGAATGGATGAACAGGGAAGACTTGCAAGACGTTCAAGATTCCCCAAACGTTCCCATGTCAGAGTCTTCTTCCTTCCTCATTTTCCCAAGGACAACATCCGACACTGAGAAGAAACTCCAGGCTCCTTTTCTCGGTTTCTCGTCTTCGACTTCCGGCGTGGATCCGGGAAGAGCGGCCCCGTCTGAGGAAGATCTCTTGCACGGGACACGGAACGTGGGATTCGATTCCGGGGGAAAATTTTCGCATCCCTTAGGAAAGGAGGCAGGGAAGGAAGAATGTTCTTTCCCTCCGAAACCGACAGCGAGTCTGGAGAAGTACAGAGAGTTCCAGTCGGACGCATCTCGGGAGGTGAAAGGCCAGAAACGGGAGCAAGGCCCGCTGACCGAAAAGAAAGAGAGCGGTAAAGCCGGCGGAGCCACTTCCAAAGTCCAGTCCCCCAAGAAAGAAACTAGGAAGATGGTGGGGCCCCCTTCGGAGAGAGACCAAAGGAACGCGAAAAACACGAAGCCACTTCCTGTCTCGACGAAACGCCAGCTTCGACAGAGAGGAGAAATGCGTCCCATCCAAGTGAAAGATAAGGGAAAGGAGAAGACAGAGAAGCGCAGAATGGGGAGTTTCAGATCGAATCGAGCCTTCCAGATGCGATCAGAATGGGCCACCAAGTCGGCAGCTGCAGGGATTTCGACATCCCTTTCGGGGAAACGGAATCCACTTTAGAAAACTCACATTCCATTGTCTCTGACAAAAATGACTTTTTTCCTTTCCCCTCTTCCGTCCCATTCCATTCATTCCGTCTTGCCATCTCACGGTCCGCGTTTTCCCTTCATCATCATAAGGTGACGTGACCCCAATCTTTTTCATCGAGTTCAGTCATGCAAGTCGACGTTGCACGATTCTCGTCGTCGGGAACTCTTCGCTCCTCGAGTGCTAAATTTCGGCAGGTTTCGGCAGTGAGCAAGATCAAAAACCTGGTCAAACTATTAAATATCCACTTGAACACACGGGGAACACGCGATGAATTCTCTAAACGTGTGATTTTCCAGAGATCAAAATGAGAAAATCGCTTTGATGACCTACGAAGGATTCATGATGCTGACAGTTATAAATGAGTCCAGAAGGAAAGGAACTCGTTACCGAAATTTCCTGTTCTGAGAAGGGGCGTGACCAGGAGACTAGGGCCAAGGCGGCCACGCAAGGAAAATACCCTCGAGTTGTTTTTTTTTTTCCAGACATAGATTAAGAAGTGAGATGCAATCATGTTGCGAACCCGGTCCCGGTCCCCCAAATCTGTAAAGAAACTCGACGGAGGGTTCTCGAATTTTTTGTCTCACCATACGTTGCAGTCTTGCGACGCTTTCTGCCGTACGTGAACGTGACGTTATGCGCGCCCTTTCTCGAGAACTCGAAAAAGATACAGTAGAATTCGATACCGTTTAAAAGGCCTGCCTCTCACTTGCGTGAACCCGCGAGGCAGAAGATAGCCGAAGGCTAACGAAAGACTCGAGTCGAAACCGGCTGTGAACGAGCGTAGCGAAAGAGAAACGGGTGGGCATCGTCCAGGATCCATGAGATCGATCTAGGATCCATGAGATCGATCTAGGATCCATCGCATCGAGACACTCTGGTCCTCGTCGCTACGAATGTTCCCGCGCGGACAGACGGGTACGGGTAGCAGAGTGACGTTTCCCTCGAGGTCCATGATGAACGGGAAAGTCGATATCCTCGCGAATCGTGATCGAACTGTCACATCGATGGAGGAATTTCCAAACGAGGACTCGACAGTGTCGCGATGAGAGTGAATGTTGGCCTTTCTGCACGAGCCATCCGTTTACAAGGCGGGGAGGGATTCCATACGATGTCATACGACGTTCGAATGCAGCGTCTCGCATGTTTGAACCCAGCATCAAAAATGAATCCTTGCCGGGCAATAGTTGCCTGTAGATCGACGACCCTTATCGCGTTTCTCCCGAAGGAGAGACCTCAGAGGACAGGATCCGTCTGAAACAGGGGACGGTGATGGAGGAGGAAACGAAGAGATTGTGCTGTACGGAGGGATGACCCTCCGATGGCTCTGTGCGTCGTCCGTCTCCAACCTCGATTCTTCGTCGGGCCCATTCACCATTCCACCGAGCTCATCCATGAATAAAATCATAAAGATCCCGTGCTAACTTCGAGTCGATTTTCTCACGATGCAAGAATCCACGGATGAGGGAGATAGCAGCGACGACGATGACGTCCACTCGGGAAGCGCATCTGACACCGATAAGGGCCATCCTCTCGTCGATGGCTTTTGGTTCGAGCCGGTCCAACGACACGAGCCTGCATGCCGAAACGTATTTCCCGTTTCCCTTCCGGACGAGCGAGGACTCGACCGTGGAGGAGGCTCATTCGCAGACTCGCTCCCGTCTCCATCCGGCGCTTCGAGGAAAAGCCTCTCGGTTTATCGTCTACCGTCCTTCTCTTCGGGATTCCACGCCGTTTCTCACTCCGTTTTCACGCCTCGTCTTCGTCTCGTCCCTCCTCCGTGGCACTCCAGAAGCGGGACTCGTGGATCTTCAGCCAGAATAGAGAGATTCGAGCCAGGCCTAGACCTTGCTTCTCACCTGCGTCGTCATCGATCCCCGATAAGCGTGAAGCGCTGGATGGAACGTCACACGTCATACCATCGACTTCTCGAGTGCATTCAGTCTTTCATTGTTGCCGGTGGCGCGGTTGCCCGTCTCCGAATTCCAGTCCTCACGACTCGCGAGGAGACTCAAAGACGAAGGAAAATTTTATTTCTGCTCGCATGCGGGCACGAGGGCCTCTCTTATCGAATTATTTTCAGCCTTCACGCCGACTCGACTGACGCTTTCGATGAGATTTTCCGCTCGAGTCAAATGGGCAAATGGAATGAGCTCGGAGAGACGTTTTGTACGCACGGTTTTCCGGTTCATCCAGCGGTTTTCAAACCTTTCAAGCGAACTGTACCAGACTGGACCATAACCTCGATCGAATCGGCAAAATTAATCGAAATTCATGCAAGTTATAAAATTTGTGGCTAGTCTACATGACTTCAAATTTTTTTTTATTTCAATGACGAAAGTCACTAGTGCCAGTGCTTGTACGTTAATCGGTGGTTGAAAATCACCGATCTAATGCCAAGTGCGGAACGATCCAGATGACATGTCGACTTGGAAGAACCACGCCATCAGTCACGAGGTTGGAAAGCGATCGCGATCGTTCAGCAAGTCCAGGAGTTTCTGAACCGACCGAACGATCGCATCCGATACGACAGCCTCAATTTCCGCTCCGCCCCGCGTCTCAGAAAAGCGAGGAATCCTGGGAAATGGCTGGCCCCTACGAGAAGCATGCCCCACGAGACGGAAGGATTTGTCCGCGACCGATTCGAGCGAAATAGGCGCACTCTAAGAGGAACTCCTCGTCACCGATCGCTAGGATCTATAGCGTGGCAACGAGAGCGGAATTCTCCGCCGTCGAAGCCTGTCTCCGATTGAAAAGACGAAGACGAAAAAGATGAGGATGTTTCTATTGCGGGCCGGGGCGGTAAGCCCCCGCCGTGTGTCGCCAGGTTTTCCACAATTACCGGCGAGGATGAGTGATTAAAAAAAAAACACCTTCCCTTTCGTCCCGAGCACGTCGAGGCGACGACTTCATGATCACTTCCTGAGAAACTCGGGATGGGAATATCTGTCGCTTATGCACAGGAAATGTCAGAGGTCGACGTCACTTGTAACTGGAATCCTCTTTCGGCCCGACGCGGATCCTTACAATTTTTTTTTCATATTTTCAAACGTGGGAAATCGGAATCGATGCTTCCGATGCGCAAGCTCGCATTCGCGGACGACCAGCCTACGACGAGGCCTAGCAATTACCACCGTATCCTATGTAGTCGAAACGCTTTACCGAGATACTCGATGCAGAGATCGCAGCATCCGCAGGGGATGCTTCCATTCTTGATGATCTTCCCCTCACAAGGCTCGGACGGGTCGTAGCAATGACTTAGGGTGGCGCTGTTCGTACACGTTTGTTCCTCCACGCAGTTGAAGACTTTGGCCGATGCGATCCCGAGGATGCACACGAGCACTGCGAAGAGGAGCGGGTGGAGGCGATTCCCTTCCATCGTTCACGAGAGGGAACGTTGCGAATCTCTCTCTCTGCCCGTCTCCCTCTGTCTTCGCATTCTTCGATTAGATATCGTTTCCGTTATCGCGTGGTTGTGACGCTGTGCATGAATCACGTAGTGCTTCTTCACGGGGATGTCGCCCGTAACGCGGCGAGACAGATCCACCCGACGAGAAAAATATGAGAGTGAGAAGCCTTCACGAGTAAATTTCCGTTCAACATATCGAAACGAAGAATTTCCCTCGGACGTGATCCCCCCCTCTCCTTCGTTTCCGATTCTCTTTGGGTTTATGTCGTCGCGGAAACACCACTCCGACGGTATCGAAGAAAGAAGCCCCAAGAATGAATGAGATTAACTTAGGAAGTCACGTGTATTTTGCCGTCCCGGAAAGGGGATATGTCCTGAAAATACCGCCTCCACCCGTCAGTTCTCGTCCATCCGCCTTCGACGATGGATTCGTTGAAAGCCTTCTGCCTTCTCCTGATGGCGTCTGTCCTCCTCCGGCACTCTCTCGGCTCCGTACCGGGTGAGTCACTGTCAGGCTGTCTTGCACTTCCACTCGGCACTCGGATGCATGGGACTCGTTAATGGGGCTGCAGAGGATGCCGTCGATGAGAGCGATTTCGATGAGGACGAGAAGGACGAGAAAAAGGACTCAAACGTGAAAAAGACCTGTTCGTGTGCCACTACGTCGGGTGCCTCCAAAAGAGATCTCTCGAAGAACGACGTCTCGTGGAAACAAGCCGGCATCTCGCAGGTATGTCGGTTCTACGATCCGCGTCGCTCGAAGGCGGAACGATCGCGATGAGCATTTCCGCGTGTCCCTCGTGGTAGGAGGAGTACGTGATGCTGAAGCGAGAGAGGCGACGAACGACGAAGGATGCCCTGGAGATGCTGGCATCTCCGGAATGGACCCAGTTGCAGAAGAACTCCAAGGGCGACACCGTCTCCTTCCTCGAACGGGGAATCGCACGCGCATCCTTCCTCCTCCAGGTCTTGCTTCGCGCTTCGTAATTTCGTTACGCGGTGCAGGTGACGAGAGCGAGGAAGAATCAGCGTTGTGCTTTTACAGGGGAAGGTGGAGGCGAGGCCAAAAACCTTGTACGACGACATGAGGGAGGATGCCGAAGACGTTCCGTCGTGGAACCCCACCGTTCAATGGGTCAACATCCTATTCGTAAGTCCCTTCGAAACTCGATCGACCGAGACCCTCACGAGTTACGTGCTTTCGCATCGACTCGGCTTCTCTTTGACGATGACACTTGCAGCACGTGAGCAGGAGGTGCTACGTGTTTCAACAAGGAGTGGCGTCGGGAGCGTCGGGGTTTTTCACTGCCAGAAACTTCGTGAATCTCAGCTCCGGAAGGAACATCAACGGCACCTATTATCTCTTCTACAAATCCGTAAACGTCTCGCGAGCCAAATCGGTAGAGAACTCGGTCAGGTGAGTAGACATAATCATTTTTTCGGTCCGGCGAAGGGAAGAATTTCTCCACGTTTCTCTTCCGTCCGTCAGAGGAGAGAACGGGCCGAGCGCTTTTGTGATGTCCCCGACTCCTGGGAATCCCTACGAAACGGACTTCAAGTGGCTCTTGAACACGGATTTCAAGTTTTCCTGGTGGATTCAGGCCATGTCGTCCAAGATCTTCCCCAAAGTCATGCTCGATTATTTGAGCCATCTTCGTTCCCATGTCAAACGGCTGAAACGGGTTCCCGTTGCGTTGCAATAAACTTGTTTTTACAATAAACTTATTGTTTTTCTCATTTGTGTCGATTTTCGTCGTTTCGATCCCGTCCCGTGACATCAGTCGTGCTGGTCCGATGCAACAATTTCGTGACATTCGTGACATCGCGTCTCTCGTCCATGCGAGAGCGTCACAGCTCCCGTCTCGTGCAATCGTCTTCCGAAAATCAAATGTGTCATCCGTTAAAAGGTTCAAATATATTTTTTTGTGCCGGGGGGGATTGGACCAGGATGGAAATCTCGGTACGCGCTGACCATTCTTGAATACAAATG
The DNA here is from genome assembly GCA_905338385.1 of Darwinula stevensoni. Classification (NCBI taxonomy): domain Eukaryota; kingdom Metazoa; phylum Arthropoda; class Ostracoda; order Podocopida; family Darwinulidae; genus Darwinula; species Darwinula stevensoni. The sequence continues at coordinate 20,495 of CAJPEV010001998.1, forward strand.
AGATTTACAAAAGGTTTTAAAATCTCACTCCAGACGTTCCATTTTCTTATTGATAAGGAGGGAACGCCTGACTCACCGTTTTGGAACAGTCTCGACTCTGAATAGAACAAAACGAAGGAAAATCGACTGGGATCTGGAATATCGACTGCACATGCCTTTGAGCATCGATACTCCAATAAAATTCGCCGATGAGAACGATGAATTTATGCATTAAAACCCCGTATGGACGAAATTGGATCCAGTCAGACCAAAACTCTTCTTTTTTTTTCGTCCAGCCATCACCGTTGATTTCCTTAGTTTTTCTCGGATTCCTCTTGCAATACATTTTGGAACGAGGACCTACGTTTATAATTGCGTCGATGATTGGAAGAAGACACGAACCGACCGGAATGATTCCTGGTCCAACCGCATCTTCCTCATGTCTCTCTTAAAACCTCAGGAGAAATTATTTTCGATGCAATGGCCTCCGAGCGAGCAGATCCAAGACAGGAACGAGTCGGAATCAGACGACATGCAGTCGACAATCGACATGCACTCGGTTCTCGTCGGTGATGAGCACTGCACGACACCTGAGCCACGAACGCCGATTCGGGATTTTCTCAAGCATTTTCCGTGTCGGAAGAATCGAGTCTTCGTCCTGTGAGTTCTTCGTTCGTTACATTTCGTACTGCGTAATGCATGGAATTCATTCATCACTTGGGGCAATGATCCATAAAAGGTCTCAGATGAATCCTTATTCACTTGGCACGGCCATTCTTTGCCCTTCATCTCGTCACTTGTATGCTCCCATTTGTAAAGGGAATAATAACTAGTATAGGCCTATATTAGCTATTGCTGGCGAAACATGCTCGATTGCATCTTAACCAATCGAGTTTTATACCAATGGTATTGAAACGAGGCGCAGCGTTGGCATCTGGAAGAAGAAGGAAAGATCGAGGATGTCTCTCGTCGTCAGAGACCATCATTAGTGGGGCTTAGAGCTGTCACCAAGTCACCCGTTGGATCGGGACCATCGGGTACAAAGGGAGCCATCGGATCGGGGAGGAAAAACCAACCGTGCAGGCTTCTAATGGGCGGACTGACAGGCACGCTAGCAAACAGACGTGGTTTATTATCATATAGATGAAGGGTTTGGGCGAGGATTCCACTCATAATGGCTTGTTGTTCGTTTCATGAACGTTCTTTTCGTCGTCCGTCTGACCTTAGATCATTTCATTGGAGCCGACGATCGGCCGTTGGCATATTGGAGTGACGGAGTGGCTAAGTTAAGGCAGGGCTGGGGCCTCCGAATAAAACCCTCCGGGGTCGAGTCGGGGCGGTTCACCTACTTGCTAACACGCTTCTGTCGACGCCTATACTAATATCGCCAGGATCTGGCAAGAACGAGGCGTCTCGTCCCGTGAACGATTCGTCCAAGATGCGATCGTCGACAGCTTCCAGTTCGCCGATGGAAAGTGTCGATCGGACGGCCGCGGAACGACGAGGAACGCCACGTCTCGCGAGTTTCTTTTCGTAGGGTTCGTCAACCCACCGTCCGAAGGAGTGTCGATCGTATGCAAATCAGGAACGGCCGGCGAAGGCGCAGCAAGGTGCACCTCGGCGAACCAGGTACTCTCGATCGACCGACACTCGAAGATGAGCTAACGCTGCGACGTTCGCAATTCCCGTCTGTTGGCGTGATGCCAGGAACATATGAGGAAATGGTGCGTTTAGAGTGCTTTTGTGAATGCGAGAGATAAAACCGAAAGAGGGGAAAAAAATCGTTCCACTTAATCTCGAACGGGCACGTCGCAGAGCCTTCCCTCGAATGAGTTGGCATCACCAGAAAGTGGTTATTTATGCGAATCCACATATTCCCTGCGGCCTCATGCAGCTCGGACAGGAAGCGATCGGTGCCATCTAAAACACGCATAAATATCCACATTTTCGCGTTCTTCAAACGATTCAACCAGGGCCGGATTAAAGGGGCAAAGGGGGCTGTTGCCCCACTCTTCTAGGGGGGCCCCCGAAGTAACTTAAAAACGTTAAGTATTTGCGTAAAGTGGGGGGGGATTAGCCCCAACAATCCACTTACCCCGGGCCTCGCCACTTCTTAATCCGGCCCTGAATTCAACTCATTCACGCAAGTATCTACATGTTCACGCTTCCTTATATCCGTTTTCTGCAGAAAGAATCGAAATCGAAATGCGGGCTCCCGATGCCAATTTCCAAGAAAAAGGTGCTGCTTTATGAAGGAAGGAGTCAATTTCACAAATTAGCAATAACAGACCATCTACACTCATCTGATGCCTGATTTTTTTATTCGTGCTGGCCTCCCCATTTCGTATCCCCACTTTCAATCAACGAATCTGGGTCTGAAAGTGCATATTTTTGCTTGGTATTCCTTCTTCATAACCATTTCGTGCATGTTTTGGCTTGTTTTTCTGCATATTTCAGGACTTTTTCCTTCGTAAAAAGCTGTCTCCTGGATCACACAACCAAGAATAAATTTGATTTTTTCCTCATGCCAGTTTCTCTGCCGTTTCCTGGAAGAAACACATTGGCCGATTTAAAGAGGGAAGGGGAGGAGGAGCGATACACGTAAGTAACAATTGCCTTTTAAAATAAGTACTCAGTGTTTCCATGGAGATCCAGAACACGTCAGAAGGATTTAGTGGGCGTGAGGATCTTTTTCTTATTTTATGAGAAAATATCTCATAAGAAATCCCACAATTTTGTAATATACGGATGTTGGTTTCCACAGCGGGACCCTATTTGAGCCCCTGAACTCGTATCGAGCGGAAATGAGGACACATTTATGGCGAACCCATAGAAAGTGTAAAGGCGAGAGAACCAGTGCCGAGACGGCGTATCATCTTCAGCGTATCATGTACCTACAAGATATCATCTTGGCATCGTCAGCATTACCGATTTGAGTTCGCTGTGTGGACGGGAGAGGGGCCGAAATATATACTAGTGTTCAAAAGAAACGTTACAAGGTAATTTAGGGCTCGTGGCAAGGACTTGCGCCTCACCCTCTTTCAGCATTTTTATCGCCCGGTCCCTTTGTTGCTGCGTTAGCCTTGGTATATCTCTGATGTTTTTCGGAGACAGTATGGCATGCAAAGTGGAATCAACTAATTTTGGAACTATGGAAATCTGCACAATACATATTGCATGGAGAAAAGTAGCTATATTCTTGACGTGGCACGTACACAGCGCTCAAAGGTCGGCGAGTACAGTACACGCTCCTCGTAATGTTCCGGCTGTTGATTTGCTCAGCATAAAGATGGATATAATGCCATCACAACTTCTTCTACGTGGGCAAGCCCTAAATTACCTTGTGACGTTTCTTTGGGGCGTTATTATATGAGGAATAATGAATCCGGCATGAGGAGAAGCAACGGAGGATTACGCGGGGATCCGCCGATGACGTCATTTCGGACCAGGAAGCTCCTCTTGTCCACGTGATAGACTGTGAGCTGGGAGAAAACCTTCAAGTACATGCGGGGTGACGTCGTCTCTGGGAGACGGTCGTCATCGTGAACGCTGCTTCTTGGGGGAAGTTTTTTCTCTGCTTGACAAAGCCAAAGCCTGCTTTCGTCAGGCGACAGACGGACGAGGTGTTTATATCGGTCTAGACGGTTCGTCTAGACTGATGTAAACACCTTCATGGTGAAACTTTCAACGAAACGGGATCGATCTACTAAAACAGGCAGAACTCTCGTCAATCTACGATCGAGAGACCAACTCAAGTGCCCTAAGGGGGGGAATAACTCTGTTGATTGGCAGATCTGCTTCCTGCAGAGGACACCACTCCAAACTGACATCTTCAATGAAGTTGCTAACAAGTCGGAGGATTTCAATAAAGCCACAGCATTCAATATTCAGCTCAACAACAGCCCTCAAGGAACTTGATTCTATGAAAACTTCGATCGATAAGACTACACCCCGCCATGCGAGCCCCGAAAGCAGATCTACGAACGGATACGGAAATTCTACTGCAATGCATCAATGATGACAGCAATTCACGATTGCGAAAGTGATGGCTTGAATGATGCCCTCGATGGTCCGCGCGTCCGTGATGCGAGCATCTCTCGAGAAGTCCTGCATAGTTTTTCCTACGAATTTGGTGGGGTGGGGAACTGGAACTTCAGTCCCAGTGGGACCTTTTGCGGGTCTACTTTCGAAGGATCCCCGACATACCATTTTTCTCTGGTGGATCCTATGTTGGACCTCCTCCAACACAAAGTTATACTAGTCTAGTCCTGTGTCGAATATGGTATATGGTATATGGTACGGCATATTTCCCTTTGGTATGTGGTGAGTGCCCAAATCGGAGGCATTTAAATCGGACATGGCTGGGGATAAAATTGTAAGGAAACGCGGATCGTAAAAGGTTTTAGTACCTCCGGTTCTGTTGATTCATCGATAAGGAAGCGAAATGGACGGTCCCATCTCGACTTCCGCAGCTTTGCGGGAACTCTGGTGGACTGCGATGGCCAAATCTGACATATCCAAAAAGGCTAAACCCTCGGTTTTGAGAGGCGTCGATCTCCCAACCTTCGCTGACGGACACGAACTGTGGGTAACGACCTAAAGAATGAGGCCGCAGACACAAGCCTCTCGGATGAGGGTCTTGGGACGGATGGTTCGCGGTACTTCGAGTGAGAGGATGCGGACTGCTGGCTCACGTGAGGTCGAGCAGCTATCTCTCAGGTCGAGAGATCTTGCAAGATCAATGGTGTAAATACGTCTCTCACACGCCCCGAGAAATTCCCGAAGAGTTACTCGGTCCCAAATGACCGGCAGTCGATCAGTGGGTAAGCCTCGTAGAAAGTGGAACGAATGTATCGCAAAGTTTTTGAAGCTCGAGGCTCGGCATTCCACCTGCCAAGCCCAGGAACGGAAAAATTCGAGGATGCTCCTGGAGTCCCATTTCGGCTTCAGCTGCTACCCCAGTTGGGATGGGTGGCAATGAAATTGTATGAATACATACCCTCTTACATCACATAGTGTTCGGAGCGGATATGCGAATAACAGCAGTGCTATTAATACATAGGCAGTCTAACCACCTGGTCCGTACTCGCGTCGAAGAGAAAGGACGGAATTACGCAGCCCTTGACAAGGGGAACCAGTCAGTAGTCGTAGCACACGGTTGGCAACATCCGAATAAAGCGTCCCGATGTGTTGCATGAGTCTGCGTGACACACGCGAAAGACACTCCAAGAGGCCTCTCTACAGAGGGAAAGTAACGCAATATTGAGGGCTACCGATTGGCAAGTCGCGGAGGGGGCAGTGTTTCTGGACACTAGGGAGGCTTTGAGTCGCTGTAGAAGTCCGATGGCTAGGGATGGAGTACATTTTTCGAAAGAGGGAGCTGTAGCAGTCGGATTAGCTATCATGAAGGAAAATGAGCCTTTTTTAGGGTTGTAGATGGGGGGGCAGGGGATCACAAGCAAGGGACAGCCACTACGAGCAGCTTTAGACCGCCGCGTACTGGTGTGCAGGATAGGCAGGGAAGAGTAAAGTGTTTCTACGCGAATGCACGCAGCTTACGTAATAAAATAGACGAGCTCAGGGGGCGGGCACTGGACAACGGTTTTGATGTCATCGGAATAACCGAGACTTGGGGA
>CAJPEV010001998.1:26920-52938 GCA_905338385.1 Darwinula stevensoni
CAGGAATTCTTTACTTGCAGAGTGGTGAACGCGTGGAATGCGTTAGATGACGAAGTAGTGGCTGCCCCTTCTGTGACTATCTTTAAGAAGAAACTAGATGCTTTCATGGACAGGCAAAAAGGTGGGGGGCAATGTTGACGTAGGTACTAGACAGTAAGCAACTAGGATAGTAAAAAAAAAATACAAAAATATATAGCTTTAAGAGGGTTAGGCCTACCCTAAAATTAAGGAACGCTCGACCTCGACACGTGATATCGAAATGGGCGAAATCGCCTCTTGATATCACTAACTCTCCTGACTCCTGAAGTCTTTCCCTGGCACCAAGAGGAGTGCGATCCCAAGATGGTTTCCCACGGTCTTTACGATAACGCTCACCTTTCCCGATGGGGAAGACGATACTCTTCTTCCTGAGCTTTGTCCGAATCCCTAAGATGAGAAAATGCAGCCAACAGCTGACGCAACTCCACCTGGCTGTAGAAGAGTGATGCCAGAGGCACCAAGAACACCATCGTTCGCTTTAGAGAGGACGGTGCGGTGCCGTTGAGGGCTGGTGCCAGAAATGTCCGCTCCTGGTCGATCTTCAATGACGCAAGCGAAGGAGAACCGTTCCGCAACGGCTCTAAGTGCTCGCGTCAACGTCGTATTGCTCTTTTCCAACATGCAGCAATCCGCATCAGCCGCAGCAACAGGGTCGATCGTCTTCAGCTTATTTGAGCAAGACAAAGCTACACATGCTGAGAGTAGTTCATCGGTTCGTAAAGGGAAAGAATCCAGTTCCGTTTTATTTACTTATTTATTCCTATTATTAAGTGCCTGTGCCGTCAAACGCCTTCCTTGGTGGACCCAGAGACTGCTGGACAAAACAGCTGACTGATCAGCTTTTGTACGATGTGACATCTCTGTCAGCGGCCTGAGGAATGTGGCGCCGTCCGCGACTTCTATCCGGTATCCCGTTTGTTTACTCTCATCCTGCGTTGGGTTCTCTTCTTTACCGGTCGGCGAGATGGCATCTAACACTGTCGAAGTATTCGCAGAGTACATGAAGTACCTTGACACCGATCAGCAGCTCAGAGAGGTAGGGTAGGCCTAAACGTGTGTGGACTTGACGTTACACCTAGCCTAACAGGTGTAGGTTTCAATTAATAGTTAAAAGGCTCTTCATATTCACTTTATTGTTTTCCCTCAGAGCTTGAGGTCACAGGTGCAGGTCATAGAGGAGATTGCCCGGAAGATTCAAAACATCCTTGGGAACATTCATCAAGCCAGCGATCGTGAAAAGAGTTGAGTATCGAATCATGTCCTCACTCTGAATTTATGCTAAGTTTTCTGCTATTGGCGAAAGAATTATCATTTCAGAGGTAACCCATGCCCATTGCATTCCATTCGTCATTGCTGATGTGTAAGGAGTTTTGTCAACTGCCCTATACCAGATTTCTGGAATTGTCATGGCAATTTTACTGAACACAAGTGGGTCTGTTCATGCCAAGTGGTCTTAAGATTTTAGCTGGAAATTTTCCTAATTATGCAAATATTACAGAAGTTCATCTCTTTTCCCAGACGACATGAATGAAAAAGAATATTACTTTGAAAAATGAAGAGAATTAGTCATGATTATGATACATTATTCATACCACTCATGATACTCAAAATTATGATGAAAATCAAATCTGAAGAGACTGAATTGCACTAATGGAACAGATGCCAGCATGGGCTTTCCATACATACTGACAATTTCAAATCAGCTCTGGTGTGAAGAATAAATGTCAATTGTTTATTTTAAAGATATCACTCAAAGGCAAAGTTAAAAGATATGTACAGACTTCTCGTTTCAAAATGCATTTTTGGAACATGTCACATCTGACACTGTGGACAGACCCATGTCATCTTTTTGTCACATCTGCAGTTTTGCCACAAAAAAAAGAACTCTCAGACCTGTCACTTCTTAGGCTTGACTCCCAAATAAAATTCACAACCATGAGGTTTCAGTCCAAAAAAAAAAAAATTCTCCATTATACTCTGTTATGTAGATGTGAATGATGAGGTTTGAGAGACATGATTTTTCTTTCTACAGTAACAAAGGTATGCAGTGAAGCTACCTCCCACTTCCCATCAGTGCAAAATGAAATCCAGAAGTTGAAGGAGATGCTGCTTGGAAGGGAATATTATAGATTCCATGACCTCTGGAGATTTGTGATGCAGCGTTTATCTTCACAAGTGGTACTCATTGCATATCTGATGCAAGATCAAGTCATACCACTTGAAGAAGTGGCCACTAAACTGGGGTGTAAGCAGGAATCCTATTCAAATAAGATTTGTTGTAGATCTATTTCAGAGTGATGGAGTCAAATAGTCATGAAAGAGGTTATATTTGACTAATTCTGTATGGTTTTTGCATTATTTTCTAGTGAACGGTGACAGCAAAGAAGGATTCCACCTGGACCTGGAGGATTATCTTCATGGTGTTCTTCTTATGACCATAGAATTGGTAAGCTTGTGAATGACCCAGGGTTCCCAAGAAAACAGACAAACTGGTTACTCTAACCTGCTTTCACCTTTGACTTCTTATTGCTCATAAGACTTAGGCACATGTTCTTTTTTATGACCTTAAAAGAGCCACTCCTAGTATTGATCTTGTTCTAATATTACATTCGTTTTTGACAGGAAATCCCTGTCCACTGTAAGAAAGCTAGTAAGAGTGAGTGTGTGTGTGAACCTATAACCAAATTTCCTGTCCCTCCCTGAATTTTTCCTTCCTTCCACACCTACTCATATGTTTCTATTAATTTCTGCAGGAAACTCTGATTACCCTTTTGGGGTCCGAGTACTTTGCATGTCAGCTCTGTTGTTAAAGTTTTTTCTATCCTTCTTCATGAGGCCAACACAAGATAACTCAGGCATGGACCCCAAAGGGTTAATCATTAATCATCTGTCAAGAATAAGAACAAAAGATCAAGAAGACATTGATCAATGTCACTCATATTTTGAACTAAAGAAACATTCCAATCATCTCTACCGTGTTCTGGTTGCTTGAGTGAGAGTCAATTGCATTCAGAAGTGAAATAGTAGGAGTTGAGTAGACCAACTGCCTATGTTCATAATCATTGGCCCCCCTGGTACCCATAAGTCAAGGGTAGCAAAACATATAGCCCCTACCATACAACAGAAGCCAGTCTGGACTATAGGTTCCATCCGCTTGTGAATCTTCTAGATGTATCCAGTTTAGCCAACCCTGCTGTAAATGAAGTAAGTATAATACAAATGCTGCACAAAATGCCTACTCATAAATTCTTATAATAAATTTTGTTATTAATTGAACTGTTCAGGCTGACCCACCAAGGTTCCTTTCTCTTATGTGTAACTTGTTCACTGCTGCTCATGCTTTGATAGAGAAATCATTACATGATTAAGCATAACTCTAACAAGGCCAAGCTGGTGCTATTTTGTGTTAGTACACCAGAGATAAGTAGTAGTGCATATTTGCTAGGGCTGCAATGGCAGCTTTGAAAACTGGTACATCAGCAGAGTCATTGATAAGCAGTGTGTAGTACAAAAAAAAGAAGTTTGATGATGACATCAAGCTCAGTATTATTTCCTCGTTGGTTTTTGGTCTATTCTGCATTGCACTGCAGTTTCGTGCAGGGGGAAGTCAGAAGCCCATGCAAGAACAAAAGAAAATCTCACCAGAGTGGCTTCTGTTCATCACTATTCTTGTTTTCATTGTTTCATTTTCTTGGCCATATGGGTCTCCAATATTATGCACTTGCAAACTTTGCCTCTGTCACTTCTTACTGTTCTTATGTATTATGATGGCTGATGGATTTTGACAAAGCCTTTTGGTACGTATACATGCAAAGGCTAGAATGTTTTCTGAAATTTATCTCTGAAATTCAGGAGTTGCATGCAAATTGCTTAGAAGCTGACAGGTTTGATGATTTGAACAGGGAAAGACAGACCTGCTGAGAGCATGTATAGGAAAGCATGAAATAGAGTGAGACGAATAACAATGTAGACCTCATCGAGTCCAATACGTGCAACATGACAAACAGCATGATTATTGCAAATGCAGACAGGTGTTGTCATTTGGTTGCATTTTTATTTTTTCCAGTCTCGGTTTGCTATCAACGCTGTGACTGCAGGTGACTATGAACGTCCTCGAAAAATTGCCTCCATGTTGTCTGAGCTTCAGGCTAGCTTTGGGCTCCTCAATTTGAAGAACGATTCCTTGCGGAAGAGATTTGATGGCCTCAAGTACAATGTCAAGCGAGTAGAAGAGGTGGTTTACGACTTGTCAATTCGTGGCTTGCTGCCTCCAAGGGCAAAGGCCACTTGATTATCTATTTGTTGATTCATTTTGGTTTTTCTCCTTTGATTTGATTTTGTTGATTTTCTACTTGTGTGAATTCATGGCCTTCAAGAAGTTTTCAAATGAAGGAAAGTGGATTACCTGCTGTATCATTGACTCATCATTCTGAAACTGGTGAATCATTTTAAAGAGAATCAGCTCAAGAAGCATTGACTATATGCATCTGTCAATAATGAAATTCAAAATGTGAAAATGGGGTAAGAAATGAAGCTCTATCAATAGCCAGCATCCCAGTCAAGGACATTATCCAAGGGCTGCCCATCAGAGAATTTTTGTAGCTGGGAAGAAAACACGGTCACAACTTCCTGGAGACGAGTTATTCCAGACACATGAGGGGTCACCACCACCTGCAACCAAGATGGGATCTTACAGATCAACAAGGTTATTGTTGTACTTGACATGATGCAATTTTAAGGAGGAAACCTGTTGGTGTGACCACAGAGGATGATTCGAAGGGAGAGGCTCTTCATTGAAGACATCCAAGATGGCTCCTCGGATCCACCTTTCATTCAAAGCCTTGAGGATTTCTTCTTCCAAGATCAAAGATCCTCTGCCAATGTTGACAAAGAGGGGCTGGTTTTTGCAATTCTTGAGCATGCCATTGTTTAGGAGACCACATGTCTCTGGAGTGTTTGGCAGGACACAGACAAGTAGATCCAGGTCTGACAGGAAGTTGTCCAATTCTTTCACAGTCCTGTAAATAATGTTATTACCTGAACTATCTCTATTGTGACAGGATGAGTCAAGAGGTAGAGATCAACAAACTTGTAGTCAGAGAGAATAGTGGCTTCACATCCTAGGTCTAGCTTTGGACAGCGACCCAGGCCTTTCACTCTTCCTCCAAAGTGGTGGAGGGTACGACAAACTGGCAAGACAAGTGATGATGGCATGCAAGATGACAGAATTGCAACAAACAGGATGCTTCAAATTGCATATTTGCAAATTAATTAGATAAGCCAATATGATTCTTTTCTCCAATATGATTCTTACTTTCCATGCCTATCTTGCCAACACCCATAACCCCACAGGTCATGTCCTTGATGAGCCTATAATACTTGATGTTCCCATCTGCAATCCATTTCCCTTGAGACTGATTTTGGTGACAGAGGAAAAACTTCCGTTCAAAGTTCACAACCTGGGCCAACACATACTCAGACATCTGCTTTCCAAAGTGGTCTCCAGAGAAACGTGTCACTGTGAAAGTTGGTTTTCCCTGAGACAAACCAGGGATTTATGTAACAAACAATCATATATTGCATTGAATGGACATTACTCTAAACCAGTAAAACTCACCTTCTCTGGAAAGAATCCCTTCATGATTCTTTCCACTCCTGCATATGTAGTCTGTGCCCATTTCAGGTTTGGCAAAGCATACAAGATTTGTCCCAATAAGTGTCCATCTGCAAGCAGGATTTCTGCAGATTCCAACTCCTTGATGACACCTGAAGGAACTTTTGTGTCCAGGATCAATTTGTATGGCTTGTCAAGACCTGTGAGGAAACAGATACATAAATTTCAATAACCAAGTGCAGGAGCTTTTGTACACATTGAGGTTTTCACATGGCTTTCTTTTATTTTTTATTTATTTATTTAAAAAAGACTGAATGGAGTATTCAAGCAGATATCCAGATCTGTTTGCATTCTATTCCCTTCCACTTTCCCCTCAGCAGCTTTGGTCTTGGAAAGGGGAGACTTGAGAAATGCTGTGAACACTACAAAAACTTAAAGCCATGGATTTTAATCCTGATTGCATATTTCCACACACCTCCTGGGATGTATGTGTGCAGTGTTTACAGATTGACTCTAACCCTGATTTTACCCAGATTTACTCTTACCCTCTACCTGCCCTGGTGCTGTTGCACTTGGTGCTGGAGAGACCCCTAGTAATTTGAAACATCGTTAATTGTGAAGAAGTATACTTATGAGTGAAGCCGATGGAGCAATATTTCTTCATGATCGAGGGAACTGCTACTAAACAACTCGACGGCAGTGCCCATAGAAAAGCAAGAAGCACATGTAATGGAGGTAAAAGTCAATTCAGAAATACTGTAATAGGCACCGGTGTATTTAGGGCCTACATGTTTGAATGAGAAGACAGTTCAACCCAGTAGCGTATGGACGACTGGACCAGAGAAGCGACGTATCTCTCCCCCTCATTTTTTTTTTTTTTTTTTTACATTTCCGCGACGTTCATAGTTTTAATTATACTGCCGAGAAATCACATTTCATCTTGCCATGACCGAATTTGAGCCCTGGTATCGGCTATTGACAAGGCGTGGACTCACCCTGAGGACCTGGAATGGTGATTTCTTTAACGGCAACATCAGGCAATGCCTTTCTGAAATTCTCAGAGATGGCTCCAGGCGGAAATAGTTGGCACAAGGTGTGCACAACTCGCGGCTGACCAGCACGTGCCAATTGATTTGCCATCGTCTGATCATGCGCGAGCCGTAGCTCGGATACGCTGCTGTAATTGGTCGATAGCACCAGCAGACGACAGCAATACGATATGGCCGCCCCCTTTACAGTGACCTTGTGACAGATATAGAAGAATTACTTCGCAGAATAATTATTTTTTCTTTCCGTCTCTCCGATGGGTAACATCCCAGCGCTTTGAGGACATGGGGACATTCCAGATAGCGAATCCAGAATCGCCCAAGTCTAATGCAAGGTCTAATTCAACATTCAGTGCAGTCTTCTGAAGTCGTTCGTTGCAGTCACAAGGGAAGTGGCGGGGTCCGATCTCCCTCCTGTTGGTGTTGCGCTCGACGATGATGCCTCCAATGTCATGCACTTACAACACCAGTTTCTGCAGAAGAGTTCTACAACAGAAATGCAGAAGCAGCTCGAAACTAACTTGCACCATCATCACCAGGTAAATCCATGCACAGTAATCAACAAGGGCAGAGGCCTAATGGTTTTTCACACTGAATTATTATTAGTTATTATTATTATTATTACTATTACTACTACTGCATGAAATTTCTGAGCTATTAATGCTTAATCTCGCTCAAAAAATGCTTTTATTTTTTAGATCTCTCAGAGAAATAGGATTCTGACAAGTCTGACAGCAGGTGCATTAGCTGGTGCCATTGCCAAAACTGTTATCGCCCCCATGGACCGAGCTAAAATATGCTTCCAGGTATGATTGGATATGCATGCATTGATTGTTTCTAGTGTGAACTTTCTTCTTTTTTTAATTAGTGAGGATTTAGTGTAAGCCTGCCATATCAATAATGGGTGTAAGCATATGCACTTGCCATAGCAAGTGCATTTCAAAGAAAGGCTGTTTTCTTCATATGAGTTCCAGCAAGGACGATTTAAGGCAAAAAGCATCAATTTAAGTTTAAAGCCCAGTCGAATGTATTGTGCTACATCATGCTAACACCTGCGATGCATTCAGTGTTTCTGGTATTTTTCTCTAAGGTTGTTCAAACACAGAACTTTCTTTATGGCAATTACAGGGGTCTTACTCTTAAACTTAGACACTTAAGGGAAATTGGTGGATGAGGAAAAACCAATCTGGATATTTAAAAATGAATGCAGGGTATGTAGGATTTCTTTACCTATCTCTTTAAGTAGAGGACACTTGTGATGTAATTTGGCAAAAGCAGGATCAGGAAGATGTGAGAAAGAGGAAGGTATTTTTTCAATGTCTGTAGACACCTCATAGTAATCTGGTCGCTGATGTTGCTGACATCCTTCTTCCTTGCCATAGGTGAATCAGAGAAGATTTGGGCTATGGAATGTTCTGGAATTTCTTGCCAATTCCTATAAGACTGAAGGTTTCTTCAGCCTTTGGAGGGGGAATTCTGCCACCATGGCTCGGATAGTGCCATATGCAGCCATACAATTTGCAGCACATGAGCAATGGAAAAATTTGCTTCGTGTTGATAATCCTAAGGAAAGGTAAAATATAACCTTTTCTCATTTATTTGCTGATGCATTGCAGATTAAAACTAGGCATATTGCACCTCTTTCCCCCCCCCCCCCATGGCTCAGCATTGCAATAGCCAGAATCTACTTGCCTATTTTACAAGATCTCTCATGGAGTTGGTTCTGATTTTGATTATTGGTGCTTTCCTTGTTTTTTCAAAACTTTGGTAGAATATAGTTGAAAACTTTTACTGTATTCTTATTGTGACAGTGTTTCAGAGTGGAGGAGGTTTGTGGCTGGTTCCCTGGCAGGTATAACTGGGCAGTCTTTCACCTATCCCTTGGACATTGCCAAAGCAAGACTTGCTGTCACTACCAATAAGCAGTACAAATCACTTCGACAGGTCCATTCACTTTGAAAGATGTTAAACCATGAATGTTCTTATCATTTGCAAAGTGACAATGATGCTAATGAACTCAATTTTTCCTTTCCAGGTCTTTGTGAAGTCCTATCGGCAGGAAGGTGTCTTTGCACTTTACAAGGGGTTCATCCCTACAATAGTTGGTGTGATTCCTTATGCAGGGACTAGTTTTTTCACCTATGAAACGCTCAAGCGCTGGCACCTTGGTACTTCTCCAATTATTCTATATATGCTTAATATATTCACTTATTTCATCCTTGAACACTGAAATAGCTACAGCTGATAGGCGGCACAATGTTTAGTCTTCATGATATTGTGTGGTTGTACATGTGCAAGAGAAGCAGGGTATGGGGTGACAACCATCTTAGATTTTCAATCAGCTGGTACTTTTGGTAATGCAGAACAATGTCCCCCTTAGCCATTTCTGTCTGAATGTTTTATTGGCCATAGCAAGGTCATGTTTGCATGAGAACATTCATAAACTTTAAAAAATAATATAGTCTGTCTTTCATCATAATGTTTTTTTAGCAATCATTACATTGATTGATATTGGAATTCTGGGAATTATTATTGCAGAAAATTACAATCCAGATTCATTCATACTTAGTCCACTTGTGCCCTTCATACATTGTCTCCTGTAACTGAACAAAACATTTTTTCTATCTGTGAATCCACAGCTTGAAGCAAGAAAGTATTCCCTCATTTATTGTTATTGATAGAGAATGACAACCTGCCATAGTAAACTTAAGTGCTTGAAAGAACCAGATCAAGGGACCTCTTGTGTTGACCTTATAGTTGCACTTGTTGCCAAAGAAACAAAGAGACTTTGATGTGGCAAACAGTGCTGTTGTACGTTGAAAATGCCTCACCACACACTACCTGTATTGCTTTGGAGGCAATTTGCAACTTGATGTATGAGGTTCTGCTCCATCCACCTTATGATGCATGGATCAGAAACTTCATGCCAGCAGATTTTTGGCTCTTTCCTGCACTGAAGCATCAAGTGGCAGGCTGCTTAATAGATAGAGCTGCTTAATAAGAATCAACCAATGATGTGAAGACAGAAGTAACCTGTTGATTTTATCTCCAAAAAACCTGAGAATAAATGCTTTCTGCCTTCAAGGAGGGGGTTCACAGGCAATGAAATTGCTTAATGACAACCCTTGTATATTTCATAAATATTAGCTTATATAGTTACCACTGCAAATGTGTGGTTCTATGCTATAGCACATCTGTATTGTGAATGAATCCATGGGAATATTTGTTGAATAGTGAAAATTGACTCCTTTCAAATTTTTCAACTCCAAATTCAAATTCTTTACATTTCTGTTATCTTGTATCTGAGATATTTGACTGTAACCTGATCCAATCCAAACCATATTTACAAACTAAATGTCATTTTATTCAAAATTCAATCCAAATATTTCTGGATTAAATTTGCATGTCTTGCATTTATGGGTGCTACATAACCTTTACCCTTGAGTCATAGAGCATAATGAGGATGGATCACATGATTTATTCAGGTCTTCATTTGCTGGACACCTGCAAACCTTTTACCAGCAAGGCAAGATTTTTACTCACCCTCCACTTCCTGCAATTCTTAATGCAGCTTTTGCACTAAGACATGTTTAACCACTTAATTGGCAAGTTTCCCCTTAGCAGTGGCACACTGGGTGGGTAGTGCTATGCTGTGCTGAACTTGCATGTGCAATAGAATTTAACTCAACTCATCGCCAAAGAAAAGCATGAACAAGGAGTTTAGTGGTCTTGAAACTTGGTAAGCATTCCTATACTAGTATACCATGAAATTGGTTAGAGTTTCAGGGATGTTGGATGAATATTCAATAAGAAAACTTGCGAAACGCTCCAATTTCAATAGCAGTTAAGGAATCATACTAATCACTCATAACAGTCACCTGGAAGGATTTCATTGGTAAAACATGGTTGAAAGCTCCTGAAGACGTGTAGAAAAATAGAAGTTTCCACAGCATGGGATGAAGCAATACAGAGAAAACTTGTCAAATGCTTGAGGAATGGGGGAAGAAGGTGGCACCATTGATGATGCCAGATTCCTTTCCATCATTGTTGTCTAACCACAAGGCAGAGGCATAATGATATTGCTGATGGCTATTTCAGCAAGTTCTTGGTGTTTCATCAATGAAGTTTAATTGGAATGCATGCATCAGCTTCATGCACCAGTCTGATGCATGCGAATGATTCCTCAGACATTTGACAAGTTTTCTGTCTTGATTTATCCCATGACCTTGAAACTTTTCTTGAATTTTATACACATCTTTAGGAGTTATAAAACCATGTTTCATCAATAAAATCCTTCTAGATGGGCAATTAATACAATTCCATAGCTATTATTAAAATTAGAGTGTTTGGCATGTTTTCTCTGAATATTCATCCCACAACCTTGAAATTCTTATGGTATGGAAAGAGTATACACAAGAACTATATACCATTTCCATACCAAGGACCCAGGAGGAGTACATTTGTCAAACCCATCAGTTATGAAGGGCTGAAATCCCATGACAAATATGCTCATCATATCCAGTTAATAGGTTATTCCAATGGGCAATAGAGAGGGATGGAAACTATGCAGCGTCAGGGGTTGATGACTAAATGGAGGGTTATTTGTTAGCTTTGCACTCACCATGCTCTAAAACATGCTTGCCTTTGGTGAGTGGGATTTTGCTGGCCTGATTTACTGCCTAAATCTCAGTCAGTGAGATCTCAGTAGGTGAGATTGGTAGAACTGAAGGTTATTCAGGAAGAAGTGGATTTCAAACTAGGGAGTATGTAGAACTGTTTCTACATGTTCCTGGAGACAATTGTGGGAAATTTGCTTACCAGGGTTATTCACTGAGCATCAGATTTTCAACTCAATCTTCTAGATTGAATCCATGTTTTCATGTACATTGCAGTCAGAGGAACTTCTTGCTAATTATTCATTGCTGGAAAAATATTTTTTTTTTAGTGTTTGTCAAAAACGTTTCCAAGACATTACATGTGTGGAAAGTGTTATCCTCTACAGGAGCCTGAGAATGTCTCAGACTTTCTCGAAATGACAAGGCCCTTTGTTTTAAAAAACCCTCACTACTCAATGGCTCCTGACAAATTCTGATCCCTCTGACATGAATGTCTCTGAAAACGTGGGGTTCAATTTAGGAGGTCGAGTTGGAGATTCACTGCTCCATGAGCCTCATGGGCAGCAATTTTCCAGAATATGAAACAATTCTCCAATCTCTCAAGTTTGACTACCAACCATCCCCTGAATTTCTTGCATTCCTACTCAACTTTTCTCAACCATCTAGTAGACATTCATAATACTGAGGCTTTGGCACCAAATGCAAAATTGATACTTTATTCAGAAATAGAGGCTGTTTTGCTTCACTCTTGCACTGTTCTGCTACTGGAGGAGGCTACGGTTTAGTGCCACCCTGGTTTTGATACAATTTTTTTTTTTTCATTTGGTCATTAATTTATATATAGGCTCATTCCATCTCAATTCACCCAATCAGGAAAAACTTGTTCACTGATCAACTTTAACTATTCTCATTTTTTTTGCTAATAGGTATTCAAAATTAGAACCACTTCATCTTTTCTCCAAATTTGTACAGTGCCTAGAATAGACAGTATAATTATTTTAACAATGGGGACAGGACTTATTACGCCAAAAGTAGCAGGTTCCTTGGAAGACTTATCTGTAAAATTTGGAAAGGTAGCTTGTTCATTATGGTCTCATTTCAAAAAGGAGACCATGAGAATTCTAAATATTACTCAAAATGCATTGATACCAACAATGAAAATGAACAATTTTCAGCAAATTTTCAATTTTCTTTTTCATAAGCCACTGTGAATGTCTTGCTGAAAACATGGGAATTCCTGTGTCCCTGGAACTATGCTTCTCATTTCTCCCTGAAAATGCATAATTTTGACAAGTTTCTTGTGGCAACTGGAGGATTTGCACTTTGAGAATTGCAATTTCATAAAGAACATATTGCCATTTCTCTCACTTGGCTGCTTTGATTGGTATGATGGTATGAAAAAATACCAGTGGTTCTCCTTTCCTTCTGACTTGTGTTGAGAGGTATTGACAACTGGAATCTCTATGAGCAATTTTCACAACTTTCCAGAGAATATTTTACAAAGAGGTCAAAACTGATATATTTCATATGTTGATATATCTTTTTTTAATTTTGGAGTAAGGGCATATTTCCGCTAAAGTTGGGATCTCTCAAAGCCTCATATTTGCAAGTTACAAAGGTAGCACCATGCTTGTGATTTCATGGTTAAGAGGATGCTAGGCAGATTTTGTATATGACATTATACTTGAATAAAATAATGCCAACCTTGAAAAGGAGTAATTTTATCAGTCTGCTTGAGAAAACTGGTCCAAATATTACTTTTTCTTGAAGAAATGGGAAGCATGGTGCCAGTGACATAGGAATTACTGGGATTTCGGCATGCAGATATTTACCATGACTTGCAAGAATTGGAGCTTTTACTGAAAGTTGGATATTTTCAGGGAGCCCATACTTATGGTATGATATGCTTAATGTGCTTGTCAAAACAATAGCCAGTAAAGAGCCACCCCAAAGAATGAATTTTGATTGGAGACATTTGATGTGGCCTGGATGATATGCAGTCAGATTGCTAAGGTGTTATCTCCAATTTACCAGCATGTGCTCATGTACATTTTCAATATCCAACTTCTTTCAAGCTATTGCTAATAGCTAGCCTTGACCCAATGAAGTTGAGTGAAATCTCTGCTGAGAACATATCAGTCTGTGCTGAATACACATTCTATGAAAACAGTCTCAACAAGGGCAGAGGTATATTGATTCAAAGTTGTGAGTCCTATATGCCATGCTCTGTACATTACCAGGAATTCTCAAGGCCAAGATGCACTGTATCTTCAGGCTCTATGTCACCTTGTAGTATGTATAACTTGAAATAACTGGATTTCCTTATTAGGATTCATTTGTTAACTAGCTAATTCTAGCTTCCAGTCTCATAGATTGCATGAACAGGGAGATTTTATATCATTCAGTGTAGAACATTCACTCTGGCATCAAATATCTGAATATCACATCCTCTGAATGGTCATCCCACAATATTTGACCATGTATATAGTCTATACAGTGTATACAATGGATCTGGTTGAATGTGATCGCTTTTCCAGTTGTCACCCTCTAGCAATGGCTTTAATTGGGTCTCTGAATCTCAGCACCCATTTGCTTCAATACAGCAAAAAATATTAAATCAATACATGGTTTCTAAATTTATAAGTAATTATTTTAAATTGAATTGCTCATAATTTTAGATACCATATATTCACGATGGCTCATGTCACTCCATCAGGGATAGTTCAAAATTATTGTAGATGCTAAGAAATCATTCCTGGTGAAGCCTCCTGTCACAAAATTCATTATTTGAGAGTTTGACCTATTGAAGTTCTGCTTGGCAGGAACATAGGGACATCTGTTTTCCTACTTTCCTTGGAATGCAATTAAATGTTTCCCTGCTTATGGAGGTATCATATGAAACAGTGGCATGGTATTAATGTATCCTATCATATATTATGAAAGTTAAATAGTTCCTTTTTTCTGATGTCAATGTGAAGAATGGATTCTCATATCATCTTGACATGTGAAGATATGATTTGTACAAAACATGACCTCTCTTATTTCGTCTTTCTGGGTGTACAATTTTTCTGTCTTCCAGACAGGTACGAGAGACCTCCAAATCCAGTAGAACGAGTCGCCTTCGGTGCTGTAGCTGGGCTGATGGGACAAAGTGCATCATATCCTCTGGACATTGTTAGGAGACGAATCCAGACCCAGGTGATCACCAAAGGGAACTATCACACTATCGTTGGTACTTTGGCAGAAGTCTACAGGTGAGATTCAGGAAGTTTTTCTGCCATAGGAATTGTTATCCCTAAGATTCCATAATTCTTATTCTACAGGGCATCCCATTTAATGCAGAAAATTTTAATTGCATATAAAATTCTTCCTTAATTGCATATAAAATTCTTCCTATTTGAGGAAACCAAACAAAATTTTCACAACATTTAGACAACTGTTTAGCATTTATTGTGACAAAGTTCAGTGTGTTCCACAGCAAGCACTTTGAGATATGATAGTCTTTTAGATGCTGTAAATTTCAGTGGCATTTGATCGTGAGTGGTGGTTGCGTCCGCCATTGCATATTTCAGTGGCTAAACTAGATAACTCAAAAATTACTTGGTTTTTTAATTTTTTTAGCAATGGAGTTCACAATTAACAAGTGGCCTAAGTACACTGCTTGGTATGAATGGACAAAAAGTTGTGTGCAAGTGCAGCACCGATTCAATGCAGAATTTAGCAAAAAATCATGATGCACCAAGCCTTTCAACCATTGGACATTGGCATAAAGCCTTGATGGAAACTGGCAGTGTGCAGGACATTAAGGGGAAATGAAGACAGACAAGCATGACAGAAGGGAACATTGCACAAGTCCAAGAACATTTTGAAGGCAATCCACATTCATCCATGCAACGGGCTGCACTTGCATTGCAAATGAGCAATACTCACCAAATTCTGCAGGATTTGAAATTTCATCCTTATAAGGTTCAGGTCGTTCAAAAACTGAGGGAAGAAGACAAAGCCAATCGAATAACATTTGCCAGGGAGGAACTGGACTGAATTCAAGCGGACCCAATGCTTTTGGTCATGAAGCATTTTTGGATGAGGCCCATTTTCGCTTGGATGGCGGCATCAATCATGATAATCATAGGTATTGGGCATCAGATAATCCTAACTGGACTACAAAGAAACGACTTCATTCTCCAAAAACTACAGCTTGGGCGGCAGTACAGGAAGGTGGCGTGATCGGTCCATTCTCTTTTGACGAGACTATGAATGCTGAGTGGTTTCTCACCATGCTGAAAGAAAAATTCTGGCCAGAAATTGAATCACAAGGATTGGCTGATTATCTGGTCTTCATGCTAGATGGCACTCTACCTCATTTTGGCAAAGAATTTTGTGCCTGGCTGGACAAAAACTTTCCGGATCGATTGATGGGTCGCAGATCACCAACAATGCCCTGACAGGCCTATTCTCTGGACTTGACACCGTGCAACTTCTTCATGTGGGGCTTTGTCAAGTCAAAAGTCTACACAACCAAACTGAGGGACATTCCCGAACTGAAGGAACAAATTACTGATGCGACATTTATATAGTTTATAGACATTACTGTTGAAATGCACCAGAAAACGCTGCTTGAATACCACAAACAATTGGGAAAAAGGGTTTGAAATTGAAGGGGACCATGTTGAAGTTCATAGCTCATAATTGGTGCATTTGATTTGGCTGAAACTTTGTCACAATAAGTGTTAAATAGCTGCCTAAATGTTGCAAAAATTCTGTTTAGTTTGCTCAAATAGAAAGAATTTTATACACAATTAAAATATTCTGTGTTAAATGGTCTTTGACAGAATTGGCTCCCTTCAATGTGAATGTAAAATATAAAGGCAGAAGGGAGCAGCTTCCTACATTAAGTAGAAAGAGTTGTCATGTTCTTGTACTTATGGTCCTCTGTTAGTGGAGAATGCATTTAAATGAACTAGAAAAGGATTTACTTGTCATTGCTGCCCTGGACTAACATTAGTACCTGAAGTTCAGTATATTTCTTTCGTAGTAAGTACTTATGCATCTGAGAGAAACTTTATCCTCAAAGGTAGAAGGTCAACTGTTCAGTTTGCTATTGGAACATTTACAGCAGAGGTATGATTCAACAGATGCACAAGATGTTTATTACTGTAAAGCATTAGTGTTCGTTACTTTAAAAATTGCATGCTTGATTGTGAAATCCCTAAAGTAAACCTCGATGAACATGTCATCGTAAAGACCCGTGCGATGCTTCTGCCAAGAGCACTGCTTTTAAATGGCAAGCTTGCTTTTTGTTTTCCCATTTCCTACTCTAAATTTGGAAGTCGATTGGTAAGACTCTCAATATGTTGACTAATTTGTCAATTAACTTTGTTGACTAATGCTTAGCCCACAACTGGTTCCAATCATCAGCCCTATTGTCTTTTACCATGAGCCATCAATGATCCAATATTGGAAGTGAATTTTGAGCCTTTGGTGAATCTTGGTACTTCAAAGTAGTAATGATTGTATTTTGCTTTCCATGCTCCAGCCATACATATTTCTGGCAGATTCTATAACTATCAGATGATGTATTGTCATTTGTACTGATTTATTATGATTTTACTTGAAATTCATCAAGATTGTAGGCTAGCTTCTTTTGGAGGAAAAAAAGTATCTGTACATGCAATGTATCAATGTTCCTTTTATATGAGAAGCATGGACCTGTGATTAAGGCTGCACACCTTCAAATGCAGTTTTCAGAAAGCAAAGATGTCATTATTACTATGAAGTGTTAACCTTCTTAGCCTTGGGCCAATATTATCAGCTGTGAAATTTTCTCACTGCTGGTTCCCTTACAGGGCTGACAGAAGACAGTATTGGACGTACTGTGTAAAATAGCTACGTTTTCAGTTAAAACAAGTGTGCACTTTTCACGCATCCCTGGTCGGAAAGTGTGGCAGCCAGAGGGCTAAGATTTCCTTATGAACGAAAGGCAAAGTTGTTCACTTCTTGAAGATGCACCATTTGCAGCCATCATAGTTAACTAAATAGGTCATCTATTGATATAGTGGTGCCATAGATTTTTCTCTTTCAACATCCAAGTGGATCAGCCAGTATAAGAATGACTTGACATTGATCATAGATAATATACCGATAAATGGTATTTGGTGTTTACGATGAACCAGTTATGCCGAGCTCGGAATAGGGACGAAGGAAATAAGAATATGAGTTGTTTGCTTATCGGTCAGAATTTAATAGCAAGAAATGAAGGAGTCGTGATTCTCGATGATTTCAGGACGGAGGGGATCATCCATGGCTGGTACAAAGGACTGACCATGAACTGGATCAAGGGCCCCATAGCCGTCGGAATCAGCTTCTCCGTTTTCGACACGATGCAGGCCTTCCTTCGTCGCCTCCCCGTGTTCAGGACTTCCTAGGGAGCGACGGGGAGCGCTCGCGTGTGGCCTTGTCTCGAATCGGGCTTCCAGCCGGTGCACGGCGTGTCGTCGGCACCGACACGTGACCAGTACTGGACCATCTTCCCTCATCTTTTAGTCTGTGATGGGTTTCTCAGCCACCTTTCGGACGAGACCATTCAGAAATCATAGTGATTGTACTTATGTTTTTCGTAGTGTCTGGTAGAATGCTCGAAATCGACTGGAGTGGAAATACTTTCTGGGGATCCAAAACGCCGTACTCGTCCGAGTCGACTCCAACGCGAAAATAGTTCCATTCCGTCGATTTCCGTATTCCACTGGGTCTTGTAGTTTCAGAAATGTTCTTCATGCAACTTGTGATTCAGAGCTTCAGCTACTTCTTGCACCTGAAAGAAGCTGGTCCCTCGTACAGGAGCAATCATTTAACCAACGTATAAATTTAGGTGGATTTTGTTCTCGTATCCCACGGTTTCGTTATTTATGGGCTCACCTTCTCCCTCGAGTTCTATCCCGTCCCTGGCTTCTGGTGGTAAATATAGCTAAGCGACACGCGGGTTTGGACTACTACTAGTCAAAAATTTTATATCCCTTGTTGATCTTTGTTCCACTCGTTTAAGCTAGACGTGTTACGGTGCAATCTGAATGAATTCGTTTCGTCGCAAACCTTCCGATGTTCTCATTTTGAACACATTTAAACGGCGACCGGTGCGTCTGGCGATCACCTGCGTTGCGGCACGAGCGTAAAGTGTCGATAAATCCGATCGGAACTCGGTTCGTCTTCGTGCGGTCGTTAGATCGTGCGAAGAGCTGCGGAGCGCTACGCCTCGAGGACGTGGACGTTTCGCACGTCTCTTACGGCGATTGCCCTTCGCGTTCGCCGTCCCGAATCGATCGATGGATCGCGAAAACGGACGTCGGAGACGCGTGAATCGAGTTCCCCGAAGTGATCCCGGGAGACGAGCCGTCGAGTCGGGCAGGTGGAAGTGCAATTTCCACCGCCCGAGACGCCGCCGGTGTACGATCCGAGATGATTTGCAGGAAACGGACTGACGAGGGGGGGGGGGGGGGAGAGGAGACCGGAGTCCTCCAGCCGCCAGTGCGTCGGCGTCGGCCGAGCTTCCCTTATTATCACTATAATTTCCTCAGGGAGTGGGATGGGGGATAATGACGGGCGAGGGAGTCACGCGCACACCGGAGTCTACTGGAGTTACGTGTGGCGCCACCCAGGATTACGGCACGAACGAGGGCGAGGGGCACATGATCCCCATCCCCCGTGGAAGACCGTCGGTCGCCGCCGCGTCCCGTGCGAACGACCACGCGATCGGGCATCCTGGCACAAAGACGACCCGGCCGGTTTCCGGTGGCCGGTCTCACGACCGTATTTTTTTATTTATTTCACTTTTCTTTTCGACCCGCGCCGGAAGAAGCACGAGTCGCGATGGGATCACCGGTGCAGCATCTGGCGCGCCGAAATGAAAATTCGGGGAAGATCGCACGAGTGATGGATGGATGGGATTCGGACGGGGCGATGGATGGGATTTGGAAGAGGCGATGGATGAGCCTGAATCGTCTCGTCCCCGGCGATCGGCGGCAGCGATCCGGTATTTGCCTAGAGAAATGCGTCTTAGCCTTCCTCTTCCCGGGATCGATGTCGGGAGAATCCCAGCGGGATGCAAAGACTGATCCCCCCCCCCCCCCCCCCGGTCCCTCGAGTGTCTCTTTTCCTACGGCCATCGAACGAGATGATCGCTATATCGACCGATCGAAGGATCGAAAGGTCTCGAGGCCGTTTTCTTCGTTCCTTCCTCGCTCTTCGGTTCTCGAGACGGGAGATTTCGCCGCCGGTGCAAGGACCTCGTCTCGCGCGAGCGTTCCGGCCGTTTTGCATGAAGGGGGGAAAAAAATTCCATACTTTAAAAAGTGCAACTCATTCGCGAGCATCGGGGAGGGTCGTTAGCTCGCATCTCGTCATCCTTCGTTCGTCGAGTACCGTAAGACCCGTCCGGAAACGGGACCGGGACGCGACGGAAACCCGTCCATTCGGAATGCCTCCGCGTTCCCGAGAGATTCCGTTTCGGACAGGTTTTACCGTATCGTGGAAGATGCGAAAGCAAAATACGATGCATGATTTAGACGGCGCGGAGTGACGTTTCCCTCCCGTCGCCTCTTTCCACCCGGTTATTTCCGAACGGAGACGGCTCGCACGGTCTCTCTATCCTCCTTCCTGGCATCCTTCTTCCCCACGTCCTCCATCCCGGAATCCTCCTTCTCCGCGTCCTCCATCCCGGAATCCTCCTCCGCGTCCTCCATCCCGGCATCCTCCTTCCCTGCGTCCTCCATCCCGGCATCCTCCATCCCTGCGTCCTCCATCCCGGCATCCTCCTTCCCCTCGTCCTCCATTCTGGCATCCCCCTTCCCCTCGTCCGTCCAGAAGGCGATGGAACACGGCACCCTTTGACTCGTCGCCGTCGCGTTCCTTCCATCCTTTCCGCCGATCGCAGACGCGGTCGTCTTCCGGTCGGTGTTGCCGACCCGCGTTTCCTCGAGGACATCGGGATGACTCCGGCTCCTGGCTTTCGATTCTCCGAAACGGCGCAGGGGACCGGATGCACGCCTTCGGTGGATCCGAGCGGAGATTCCCCTTCGACTCTCGTTCGTCCGTTTGGATTCGTTCCGGGACGAGCCGAACGAGCCGACGAGGAAGGTGGCATCGTCGGTTCGTCGCACGGCATCTCTGGCTTCACGAGCGAAACGCTCAACCAGAACGTCGTCGTGCGTTCCTCGCATCGCTCGGAAAGGACGGATCTCTCGTTTTAGCGTTTTAGATCGGACGATCGGCGTTTCGCCTGGAAGAGTCACGGCCGTACGATGAAGTTCCGTTCGTGGAATCCGGGACGCTCGTTAAATTCACGCTGCGATCCGACCGAAAGGTCACCTTCCGCCTTTCCTTGCGCCGTCTTCTGCATCTCCATCTGAATCGGCAGAAAAGACGGAGGGAGAAAAAGCTTTTGTTCGCCTCGTACTTAACCCTTTCGCCCTCGACGTGTTCCTCGCGGTGAAAGCGCCATTCGCAGGAACATCGAAAGGACGTTCGTTCCGTGGAATCTCAGCTCTCGCTCCGCGACTATTGCCTGCCCCCCCTCTTCCCCCCCCCCCATCCCCGTAAAAAAGCCCCTCCGGCAGAGGATGGGATGATGGAACTCGAGCTCTGGGTTCGAGGGGAAAGACTAGTAGCAGTTTCGCGTCGTTATAAAAATCCGAAATGCCCACGGGCCTCCCTGTCGACCAGACGGCGGAGGGCAAGACTTCCTCATTACATCCTATTACGAAAAGATAATTCATGGGGATCCCGGCCGTGATTAACACGCCATTGTTCTGGCTTTCGCTTCGGTCACAACGCCTATTTGTTTCCCCGTGATGGAGGGCCGGCTCGGCGGCCATTCATCCTTGCTTTCGTCTTCCCTACGACGAGGGAATCATCGCACGATCCACCGAGGCCTCGAGAATCGTCGCGTCCTTTCCTTGCGCCGTGACCCTGGATGTTCTTTCCCGGATATTTTATTTTTATTTTTTCGACAAAAGGAGGAGGTCCTCTCGAACGCGGCAGCGAAACGAACATCGAATGTCCCGATATCGTCGATATTTTTCTCGACCGAACCGATCGAGTCCGAGGCGAGAAGACGGATCCGCTCTCGGCGAATCGTGGGACGCGTCTTCGCAAACGGGAACGGTGAAAAACGATTCGGGCATCGGGGGATACAGATACAAACACATACGTGAGGAAGATGAATGAGAGGAGAGGCACGTGGCCGCCCGTAGCAGGGGGAGAGTCTGTCGGCTGTCGCCGCTCGGCCGGCCCCGGCGAAGAGGGATCCGAACGGATGGAAAAAAAAGAAAAAGGAGAGAGAAAAAAGATCCGGCAGCCGTGCTTGGCGCCGGCGCCAGCGCCCTCGCCCCTCCGGGAAAGATTCCTGCTTGCTTGCCCGAGCCTAGGCTAGGCCGACGCCTCTCTCTCGTCCCTCCCTCGCCCCTCCTCGATCCTCATCCTCATTGCAGCGTGTGCTCTGCCAGCGAGAGCGTGTGTGCGCCGAGCTCAGTGCTGCGAGCCCGAAGTGCCTCTCTCTCTCTCTCTCCCTCTCTCTTTCGCTCTCGCACGGGGCCTAGGCTTACACGCCTCCCGCATCGAGCGTGTGCCTTCTTCCTTCGTTCGTTCGTCTTCCGATGGTCGAGGCCAATGGTGCTGCAGCCGCTTCATGTTCATGTTCCGAAGTAGGCGGAACAACTCGTTGAGGGAGATTCGCAAGCATCGTGCTCCGCCTCCGCACCATGAACAGGCCGAGAACGACACCGCCGACAAGCAAGCCGTGGAATTCCTTCTCAAGAAACTCAGTGATACCCAGCTGGAGATGTTGCGAGTCTCGTTGGAATCCCGAGGAGGAGACCTCGGAGAATGCGTCCTGTTCCCCCGTGGGGAAATGCGGTTCGGAAGGACCTACGCCAAGCCTCAGGTGTTGTGTTGTCAAGCCTTCCGCTGGCCGGACCTGTCGCGCGAGGACCAACTCCGATCTTTACCCTGTTGCACGGCCTCCAAAGATCCCATCTACACCTGTTGCAATCCCTACCATTGGAGCCGACTCTTCCTTCCAGGTGAGGAGAATGGATTTCCGATAGATCCACCGGCAGGGTTGCTCGTTTTTAAATCGCGTTTCTCGGATGTGTTTCGCGTGCGATTCCGGCCCGCGACCACGCGTCTGGAAACCGATGTCGCCCTGGGACGTGCCGTATCGCGATCGCTTTCGATCGGCGCTCGAATCGCAGGCGATGGAATGCATGGGGTCTAGCTAGCGATTTTACCGCGAGAGCCCCAAATCCCAGGGGACGTAAAAAAAAAAAAAAAATTTTATCTAAAAAAAGTCGGCGCGGGGCGGAAGGAGCCCCTCGTGCGAATGGCGTCGGGTACGATGGAACCTCGCGATGCAGTCGGCGTGCCGCACCGATCCCGGCTCCAGACGAATTTCGGCCGAGAAATGCCGAAAAGGGGGTTAAAGCAAAGCAAGGGGGCATCGAGAGAGAGAGAGAAAGAGATTCTCAGGGTCTCCGCCCGGCCGGGGGAAGGGACAAGGAGCCCTAGCCCTCATTTGACGAGAGGAGAGATGTGTGGAATGCTGCGTTGCCACGCACGCCCCCTCCCCTCCCCCTCCCCCTCTCCCCCCCCCTCCCCCCTCCGGCATAGGCGCCGACGAGTCAACTCTCCCTTCCCTTTTTCTTCGCATTCCCACCCCACCCCCTCGCCGCACGGAGAACGGACATATTTTACATGCAGATTCGTGTCGGATCGTAAGATATTTCCATTCGCCAGAGAAATTGTATGGAAAAATTCGCACTTTCTCCGCTATTCTTTATCATTTATTTATCGCAACTGCATTCCTTTATCGTAATGCGGTTCTCCCTCTCCCCCTCCTCCCCCCTCGGATTTAGGAAAACGAGATAAGACAAGGTCTGGTCTAATTCTGGATCGAAAACTACTTACTCGGTTGGAACTGGGTGGATTCGAAGATGCTCCTCCCCGTTTCGGGTTGGAAACGGTCGCACTTCCGCCACTTTTAAACCATCCATACATTTCTCTTTCCGGGCTTGAAATTGACCCAGTGACATCTCGGAACATTTCTTTTTTAGCTTGGACGATTTTGACGCCTCGTCGAAGGTGGAAGTGGGGTGGAGGGGGGGGGAGCAGTTTTGAAACGGAACTGTTTTGATCTGCTGACAGTCGCTCCGGAGCGATGGAATGGGAGATGTGTTTATTTATGCCGAAGGGCGATCCGTGAAGGGGACACGGGCGATCCGCGAAGGGTACACGATGGAGCGAGTATCCTTGGAATCTCGTTGGAGATGCGTGCACACCGCGAGGAAAGCCCCGTTTCGGAATTCCCCCAAATTTTGATGGCTCCATGGTACTGGTCTTTCGCAATCGAGGTTGTCCCTGGGTATCGGGAATTCCTCGATTTACCGATTATTTCTGGAGTTTTATCATTTAAGGAAAATTGAGGGAATTTCGCTAAATATCAGTCTAATTACCTTTTTTTTCTAAAGAAGTCAACTTTGAATATAACCCCCCCTCCCCCCCAAAAAAAATCAGAAGCGATTATTCGGGGGAATAATCGTAACACTAGAATCCCACACGAGAACTGTTGTTGCACCTCGAGACGCCACGCAGCAGATTTCTCGTCGCCGAGATTTTCTGCTCAGCCCCTCGCTTCTGCCGCAACCGACAGATAGAAACCCTCGTACGTTCGCTCTTTGTCTCGTTCGTGACACGTAAGGCGAATTGCATTCGCCCGCGCTCGAGATGGGCCACCGCCCGAGTTTGGGTCTCGCGTCCCGTCGCCCCACCCAGCCCGAGGCCGAAACGGCTCGACTTCTGCCACTCGCCGAGGTGCGGCTTCCAGATTTTTTTTATTATTCTGCGTGGTCGGGGAGTGGAAATTTCACCGGTTTCTGCACGTGCCGCGTGTGGCCGACCCCGTGCGATGCACGTAAAACTCGTTTCATTAAAACCACGTTCGGATCGTACGAGTACCGGTCGATCGTGAGATGTTAAAAAGGATCGAAGTACTCGAGATCGAGGCACTTTAAGGGAGCCGTCGAACGAATACGCTGCGGTTTCGAGTTTTCGGAGACCGCGGTGGCGTCTCTCGGGAGACGGGGAGTTCCCGCAGCGACCGCTAAATGCGGACGCTTCGCCATGGGCACTCCATCATCCCGTGTCACGGACGCAGCTTCTTCGAATCGATCTCGGACGGGCGCCGTTGCAAAGACGGAACGCACGGGGAGCTGCCGTCGCGATGGAAGCCGATCGACGTCGGTCGGTGGGACTCCGGATCGGCGTCTCGAGGCGAAGCGAAATGACAAATAATAAATCATACATGCGTTCCGCGCATTCTGCTCGGACGGTCGGGTGTCCGTTTCCGAAGCCGCGAACGGGAAAGCATCATCTTCACCGAGTCTTCGTTTCTCGATGAAAAATCCTAAATCGACGGAATCGATCGAAAGGGGCGCGACCGAGTTTCGATCCGGAGATCGCGTCCACCGTTTCGGAATCGTTCGAGCGAAGTTCGTCTGCATCGTTTGCATCGATCGAGGGAACGGATTTCGGCCGTGGTTCGTCCGCGAAAACGCCCGGTGCGGATTGCCGATCCTTCGACGTCGCGAAGGCCGCGATGGGATCGATCGCGGAGGGATTCCCGGCGAGAGGCGAAACGCGCCGATCCGAACCCACCTGTACGATGCAACGTCGCATCTAAGCGTTGTGAGTTTCCATTCCTGCGAAAGTGTGCTCGAGAGAAGTGAATGGGAATGAGGACTCTCCCGACGGGAGGCAACAGTCGTAGATCCGCCCTGCCCCCCCCCCCTCCCCCCCGCTGCCGCCGCCGCCGCCGCTTTCCTTGTTCTGCGTAGAGAGATTTTCGTTAAATCGGAGCAAGTAGTAGTAGGAGTAGCGCGTCGCAGGTACTGCACCCAGATACCAGAGATACGAGGTCGGATGCTTGGCCACTCGTGTCACTCAAACCAAGGTTCAGAACGGAGCCGGTAAGGAATTCCGAGCGTCGACGACGAAAGGCCACGGACGGGAAGAGATGACGTGCATTCCCCTTGCGTCGTCCTACGTGCCAATGCTGAGGCAGGAGAGGAGAGAGAGAGAGAGAGACCCTGAAAATGTACCGTTTTTGAGTGACTTCCGCCGTGGATGGTGCCAGTCTGTCCGGCTCCGACACCGCACGCCCCGCTCGCCCCACACGCCAGGCATCTCGTCTCTGGAGCCATACGAATTCCTCCGTCTCATTTGAATTGATAATTGTTTAATTGTTTGGCGTCCCCCACGCACCATGCGCGAGATTCTCTTCGGCCCCGGAACGCCCATGCGAGTGCGTGTGGCTGTGTGTGTTGATCTTGGCCCTAGCACCCTGTGCACTGGCAAGGTCGTCCTCGTTTTTTTTTATTATTTTTTCTCGCGCACATCCGGTGCGAAGGGAGACGAAATTCGTGCGAATCGGCCCCTCGTTTCTCGGCATCGTCCCTAAAACTGGTCTTGCGACGGGAGATGTAAACCACGTGGAAGCGATTACGATAAATTTAAAGCGAAGACGATCGCGATGAATGAAAAGTGGAGAGGAATCAGCCGACGAGGAAACGCGTGTTAGGTTCTTCCTTTCCCCCACGCACCGACTGGTACTCGGCCATCCGACACTCGACGGGGGGCTCGGGGGGGGGGGGGGGGGGG